>JZKD02S1789041.1:988053-1078137 GCA_000966675.3 Picea glauca | reverse complement strand
AAATAGATTGCTCCATGTAGTTCATCTAACAATTCATCAATGATGAGAATGAGAAACTTATCTTTAATAGTGATCTTGTTGAGCTCTCTATAATATGGACACATACGCCATGAGCCATATTTCTTGAGTACCATTACCACCGGTGCAGAGTAAGAACTTTGGCTAGGTCTAATAATGCCAGCCTATAAAATTTATTCAACCATATGCTCAATTTCACTCTTCTGGGCATAAGGGTATATGTAAGGCCTGGTGTTAGGAGGAACATTCCCATGAATTAGGTGAATAGAATGATCATGATTTTGAGTGGGTAGAAGACTTTTGGGAATATATTCAAATACTTTAGAATGCTTATCAATGATCCCTTGGAGATCTAGGGGAATATATGATTTAGATTTTTGAAAATCTATTGAGCATAGTTGTGCAATTACACCTTGATGCCCCCTTTTCAATAATTTTATCATGCCATTAGAGCTTATAACCTTATTGGGTTTCCCTGTGATACCCCTTAACTCAATTACTTTTCTTTCTAATGAAAATTTCATAAAAAGTTCTTGAAAATTTAAGGCCACCGTTCCTAATGATTGTAACCATTGGATTCCTAGTATGACATCAACACCACACATGGGTATAACAATCATTGAAATATTCATTACATATTCCCCCATAGTAAGATTTATCTTATTGCATTTTCTTGAGCAATTGATAGTTCTTCCATCTGCAATCATTACTTGAAACTCTAGCGCTGGATATACAAAACAATTGAGATCTTTGGCTAATTTATAGTGAATGAAATTATGAGTACTACCAGAATCAATTAGGACTATTACCTTTTTATTTTTGATATATCCTTTGATCATGAGGGTTTTGAGGAGTGTTAATTCCAGCCAATGCATTACATGATATCATGGGAGTCAACTCTTAAGAAGAAATTGCTTCTAATTTTTCATCTTGAGATGGTTCTTGTTCCTGTTCTCATTCTTCTTCCTCTTCAAAATCTATGTAGAATAATTTCTTCTCACCACACTTATGTCCCTTACTGTACTTGCTGTCACAATTAAAGCATAATCCTTTTTCTTTTCTTTCCTCCAATTGTTGAGGTGTCAACCTTGTAGGTTGAGGTGTTTTAGAAGAAGGAATATTATTCTCTCGATAGATGTTAGGAGTGGTCCTTCTAGTAGCCATAACCATATTTTTACTTTCAACATTTGTTGCCACCCTGAATGCATTCTCCAATGATTTGGGTTCCCAAAGGAAAACTTCATTTTGAATGTTATCCTTTAAATATCCTATGAATACATCAATCATGTGCTCATCTGGAATATTTGTTACCTTTATATTCAATCTTTGGAAGTTCTCAATGTGCTCTACAACTGAACCCTTTTGTTTGAGATTTATCAATTGGCTAAAGAAGGTATTGCTCCTTGTATCCTCATAGTGTGCTATCATTTCTTTTGTGAAAATTGTCTAAGTGATGAGTGATTTGTGAGAACAAAGCCATCGATACCACACAAATTGATTGGGTTCTAAATATAAAGAAGCAATTCGTACCTTTTGTGTATGTGTCTCATCATGTAGATCAAAGAATTGCTCCATCTGAAGTATCCATGTGAATGGGTCCTTGCCATCAAATATACTCATATCGATCTTAGGAAAGTGGTTGTTCTTCGACCCAAAGTTGGAGTTTCTCCATTCTTGATTCATTTTCCTTTTGTCCTCATCATGAATTTCATGGGATACATTTTCACTTTCAGGTGTCCTCTCTATTAGGAATTTTTTCAATCCTTCCATGATCTCCCTTTTTAAATCATTCATCATCCCTTGTAGTTAATCTTTTGTTACTATATTATTTTGTAAATCATTTATGTCCCTAAACATTTCTTAATGAGGATATATCTTACACCTTCTAGTGGTTCTTCTAGACGATCTTTCTTCTGCTGTATCTCCAAAATTTCGTCCCTTCTGGTTATGAAGATTTTTTTTTTGTAGTTCTCTTATATTTATTCTCTACAATTCCACAGGTCTAAACAAAATTGGATATGCCATATGGAAGTTACGGTAACTTCCCCACAACTTGTTGATTTTGTTTCCCTTCTAGGAGAGTGTACTTGTAAAGAGTTCCAAGATCACAATATATGATATTTGATTATGAAACTTGCACCAAAAATACTATATAATTGCCATTTTCCAATGAAACTAGTGTCACTTAATTTGCATACTCAGTGAAGAAGATATCACGTTTTTACCCGAAAGACTTGTTTGAGACTAGTTAATATGACTAGTCAGATACCCTATCTTGCACAGGGTGTATCTACAAAATTAGGATGACTCAGAAACTAACTTTTTTTATCACAGCTAACTTGATAATTTCGATGAATATCCTCTATATTTCAAGGTTTGAAATGTTACAGAAAAAATTTCATAGAAAAAATTCCACGATGGCTAAATTCAGGATGATTCCAGAACCCAATCTTACACAGGCTATATCTCCGAAAGTATAAGGCATCAGTAGTTGAAATTTTAACCCAACGTACCTTGATCCATATGATAAATATCTTCCAAGGGGTTCCTTCTGAAGTGTCGTAGAAAAAAATTTATAGTGAAAATTCCAAGGTGTCTAAGATGTAGTAGCGAAACCCCAAGACCTTGAGCTCTGATACCAAATGTTAAGAACCAAATATCAAGATAGCATATAAAAACCTCCGAATAAGTACTCAACACCTTGAAAAAGAGAGAATTTCAGATAATAAGCCTCTTCGAAGGGGAAACCTTTTTATACACCACATAAATTTCCAAATACAAGATGATTCCAAATGAAAAGGTCTCCTTGGTATATATAGGAGACTAGGAGGTACAATTACAACTAATGTACTCAAATTGACATAAATAAAATAAAATTACTAATGTAATATGCCCCAATTAAGGGGTAATGTGCCACTATTTAGGGCTTAACACAAGGATATAACCCGTTCAAATCTTGACCAAACATTGCAGAGATATCATATTTTGGGGGTTTCGTTAGTGCTCATATCTCCCTAAGAGGCAGTGCTTTCGAGGTGTCGGGCTTTGCTACCCTTCCCATACGTTCGATCCCAAATGTCAATTGTTCCCTTGGACGTCGACTGCAAGTTGGTATCCTTAGTATCCTTTCCTAGTTATCTCAAAGGTGACTACAAGGGGTTTCCCATGGTACCTGAGGCAGACGTCATATCACACTATTAGTACCCATGGAGGGTTACTCGTGAAGAAAGGGTTACTTTCACCGCGTAGGGCTCATAAGTGGAGGTTGGTGTAAATGATTCTCACTCATTCGTTCATCAGTTTCAGGACTTGATTAACCCGTGCCAATTTTCGGAAGGTCTGTTTCCACTTTTTCATTGCTTTGGACTCAAGACCTTATCCACCTGGGCTGAAGTTTTGGAGAAGTATTTTGTTTGCAATGTTTCTCTTAGGATTTTTTAGTGGAGTGCTACTTTGTATAGTTGGCCTTAGGTTTTTTCGGTATCACTTCTTTTGGATCGTTGATTCAAGATCGTCGACTAACTGCTCCACTAGTCGGGAAGGACCCATGGTCTTTCTCTGAAAGCGTGGAGCCACCTTCTAGAAGGTGTGGGTTTTTATACCACTGGTTCTCTAGAGTCAGTGCATGATAATTTTTCAGACATGAACAATCTTGCAAGGGATGAATCTATGCATAAGAATGACATGGTCAAAGTTATTGAGGACACCAATCAAGGGACCCCTTTCTAAGGGAATTCTTATCTTTTTCCTTTTGTTGGAAATGTTGGTGCCTCCTTGATGGCCACTTTGAACATTCCTAGGTTGAATATAGGACTACTGGTTTGGTTGTGGACCACTCTTAATGTCTTGAATGATTTTGATTTTTCTCTGATAAACACCTTATGTCATGGGCATCGAATGGAGTTGATCCTTTACTTTCTTCATCTGTGAAGTCTACTTCTCCCTCTTCTAGTGAAAGTATAGCTACTTGTAACTAGAAGTATAAAAGGAATAAGAAGGGGAAGAGTGAGAAGAAGAAGTCATCAACCTCTGCTAGTCACATTGGACACCAGTCTTCATCCTCTGCGAGTCATGCTGGGGGAAAAATTCCAGTCACTACGAGTCATACTGACAATAGTTCACCAACCTCTACAAGTCATGTTGGAGACCAGTCACCAACCTTTATGAGTCATGTTGTAGGAAAAATTCTAGTCACTGTAAGTCATACTGACATTCGTTCCCTAGCCTTTGCAAGTCATGTTGGGGGCACCGGTCCAGTCACTGCAAGTCATACTGGCATTATTTCACCAAACTCTGCGAGTCATGTTGGAGATAAACAACCAACCTCTGCTAGTTATGTTAGGGGCAAGAAACCATCCTCTACAATTCATTCTAGGAGTGCAAAACCAAATGTTTCTAGTCATGTTGGAGTTATGTCAACAACCTCTACAAGCCATGTTGAAAATCGGTCACTAGCCTCTGCAATTCATGGTAGGAGCGCAATTATATTCCTTGTGAGTCATACCAACATCAAGTCACCAACCTTTGCGAGTCATGTTGGAGACCTGCACTCAACCTATGCTAGTCATGTTGGGGGCAATGCACCAGTTTTTGCAGGTCATGTTGGGGGCACGAGTCCAGTCACTACTAGTCATATTGGACAAATGCAACCAACCTCTGCAAGTCATGTTGGGAGCATGTCATCAACTGCTACAAGTCATGTTGGGGGCATTGATACTATTGAAAAGCCTAGACGAATATGATGTAAGCCCAAGTTCCATTTTAATATTTGCGAAGGAGATCACCTTACTTATCTGTGCCCTAGTATTCAGGTGGTATGAAGAGTGCGATCCTTGTCTGATGACCCTTATACTTCTGATTCATATTTAGTTTCTCAAAAATCCATTCAACTAGTGGTTGATGAATTGGTTGTGTTGATGTAATCTTCGGTTGACCCAACTCTTCTCTTAGTGAGTGATGAGTCTAAGGAAGGGATCCCATTGATGCAATCTTCGACCGATCCCACTCTCATTTTGGGGAGTGATGCATATTTTGACCATGTCTTTGGCATGTTGAGTTCAATATCTTTTGAACAAGGGGGCACTCCACTCTCTTTGAGTACACTCCCTCCAAGTCCCAGGATGGTTTCATTTTATTGGAATGATCTTGTTGAGACTCACCTTCCTTCTTCTACACCTTTCCAAATAGTGATTAGATTTAATTCAATAGACATTCACCGAAGTATTATCGATGGAGTATCCTTTGCAAGTGTTTTATCCTCCTCGGCTTGGAAAGATTTGGATTCTCCCAAGCTCGTGCCAACTACCAGTGAGATGTCGGATTTTGACATAAGACCTAGTAAATGTTTGAGGTTCTTCGTCAATTTCCTATCACATTAGGTGGGAATATTGTCCTAGTCAATTTTTTAGTGGTGTCAGGACCTTTAGACTTCAATGTGCTTCTTAGGCGTGATTGTGTATAAGCGATGAATGCTATGGTGTATAAGCTCTTCTGTGTGATGCATTTCCATCCAATGCAAACACTGTCACTATTGATCAACTTTCATCTAATAATAACCATCCTAGTTCAAATTTAGTTCATATTTATCCTTTGTATGTTCCTAGTGTTAGAGTAGACTCTTCCCTGCTACAGGTGAATTATGCGACATCTTATCCTCGGTGTTCAATTGCTACTGAGAATGATATTTTACAATCATGTTCACCTTCTCGAGACAAGGTCTCAACAATTGATCAGGTGTTGTATCCAATGGGAGCATGCGGGCCTTTTCTTTGTCCTTTTGGCCAGAGTTATTTGGTGCTTCCTCTTGAGTCTGATCTTATTTTTTGTGAGACCTTGAGCCATGGTATTGGTGAGTCTTCGAGTCCTAATTTCTTGGATGTTGAATTTCCTTCGAATGAGGCTATCATTGAAGCTATGATTATGGATTTTAGACCTCTTCCTGAACTGGAAGCTTTACATATTGGTTACCAAAGAATCCCTTGGCCTAAGCCTAGCAATGGGCTCTACCTGAAGAACTACTATGCACAATCTGCAAGGTTGTGTGGTGCTTTGTACATATTGTATTTTTAGGGTTTCTTGTTTTCAATTTCTGTATTCCATAGAACATGTTATTATCATAAGTTTCTATATTGGACTTATCAACTTCTGGGTAAGTGCTGTTGGTCTTATATACATGACTTTGGAGACATTTTTTTGTGCCTTTTTCCCATGTTGGTCCGTTTTTACAGGTAATGATATTGAAACTTGCATATAGGTTAGATTTTCTACTCCATGCATTTTTGCATTATCCATTTCTTGATTCATTTGGCCATAGGATCGACCCCACTGAGTTGCGACACATAACCTTCTTTTTTGTTTAGAAGTGTTGTAATTCATGTGGTAGAGATTATCATTCATGGGTGCCATAGGTATAACCTTGTTCGTAGTTTGATGCCCATGATGAAGTACTTTCATAGGCTTGAGAGCCCTATTTAGTCTTGACATGACTTTGTGTTGAAGCCTCATATCTTCTTCTCATTCATTTTCTAGCTAATACCTATGGGGCTCCCTCATTTATGTGTTGAGTTGTAATACAACATTGAATTTTGCTGCTTATGCTTTTGAGCCTAATGCCAAATTCAACTTGATGTTGTTTAGCCTCTTTCGTATGCATTCTCATTGGTTTCTAGCCTTGCAATATTTTCCTTTTTGAATTGATACATGTATGATTGGAGGAAACTTTCCCCCGAGTGTCCATATCTTGCACATGCTTCCTTGCATTAAGCATAGGTGTGTTCCTTGCGCTTGAAATTAGTTTTATTACCCTGCGACACTTGTTTCCTCCGTGTATACTAGCATTATTTTATTATTTTTCAGGATTTCATAATATGAAAAAGAAAAAAAATCAAATAACAAAAAAAGAGTGCCAGAATGAGTCTTTTGTATCCATATTGGTAGCGGTTGAATCGCCTTTGAACAAAGCACAAAGGTTTTGAGTCAAGTCTCAATGGTTTGGGTTTAATATGGCTTTAGGAAACTAATCTAGTCACACATAGTTCTTACTCCTCCAGTTGGTTATTCTTCCAGTCACTATTGAGACTCTATTGTTTCCTCCTGCATCATATACTTATGTCAGTGATCATTTTCAGTCCGATATGCCTAAGTCAAATAACATGTCATGTTCTTGTTCAAAGGAAGTTTAAACCCATGTTAGCCATTCTACAGAATTGTTGGCTTTGCAAGTTGGCCTTCCTGTGTGTCAAGTACATCTCAGAATCAGAAGTATCTTTTTCCTATACTCATGCTGGTATAGAAGGTCCCCATTGACTTCCCATCAACGGGTTAATCTCTTATTGACTACAACAATTTTCTCTGAGATTTTAGCCTAGAGTCACACCCTAGCCCTATTAGAACAAATTCCTTGTCATCCACAATATTGTTCAAGATAATTGTTCTAATAATTAAAATATGAACATGAGTTTTATTAATTATACTTGCATGCCTATAATAATTATTTATGTATTAATTGATTTACAAATAAAATACCTTCATATAGGAATATCCTAAAGTATTAATGCAAATGCATGCCTTTTAATATTTGAGTTTCATGCAGTATTTTATTCTAATATACAATCTTTTACTTGCAATTTAGTGCAATGATTTGGCCAATGTTCTTGCAATCCATCAATAAATGTTTTCCCTCTATTAATGTTTTTTTAACCTTTTAATTTCTTCTAATGCTTTCTCTCTCATAAAGCTCCACCCAATATATTTGTTGGCCCTTGACCAAGTTTTGGGAGATCCTTGGTCAAGTTTGACCTATTTTGGGACTTCGATAGCTTGTCGAAGGAGGAGTGCAAGATGAAGCAGAGATCGTGGGATCTCGGCCCATTTTTGGGTCCTTTTTGGGATTTGGGATTATGTAACGGGTATGGGATGTCGACCTATGGGTTTACCCATGTTTAGGCCTAGTTTGTATGTATAAATAGATACTAAAGCAATGTAGTGAGTATGAATGGCTAAGTGCTAGATCTATGAGATTGAAGGATTGTAAGTGCTTTGTGCATACTGTGTGAGACTTGCAGAGCTACATGCAAGTAATTGTAAGAAGGCTTGGTTCTTTACCTAGATCGAAGAAGGAGGATTTGGCGGAGTGCGCATATATCTCCTATCTTCTACAGAGTAGGATTTTGATGCTATGTGCCTGTAAGAAGCTTGACAAAGATAATAATGAAGAAGAGTTGGTGGACGTAGCCCCAGGGTGGGGGTGAACCACATATATGCTGTGTTGCTCTGCTTTGTGCAATGTGTTGATGTGTTTATGTCTTTACTTGCTAAGTGCTTTGATATAGATAGATAGATCTATTTATACTTTGTACTAATGATGTATATGGATGTTAGATCTGACTTATATGAATGTGCTAGTGCTTGAATCCGTTATATATAACTTACTTCTCTATGATAAGTGCTTAGATACCTCAGATCTGAATGAATGATGTGATGCTCTGTTTTATCTGCGGAGTAGATAATGGTTAAATACTGATGAACTGTCGGTGCTAAGTGCTTTGTTAAGTATTACAATCACATATCTGTGTCCCAGCTAAGGTTGCAAACACTCGAGTCCTGTAACCACCCCTACCTCTACCTCAAGTGAGACTTCATGTGCTTCACAGGTGTTGTCGAAAGGGTCGGTAGTTAGGGTTTTGTTGGTGCACTATTGTAGCATTGAACCTTGGGTCTGCCCCTGTGCCAAAAAATGGTTTCGTTGTCGGGACCTGAAACTGTGATTGCTAGGAACTAAGGAAGAAGAAGCTTTGTGCAAAGATCTGACCTGAAACTGTGATTGCTGGGAACTAAGGAAGAAGAATCTTTGTGCAAAGATCCAACCTGAAACTGTGATTATTGGGAATTGAGAAAGAGGAATATTTGTGCAAAGATCTGATCTGAAATTGTGAAAGCTCTGTGCGTAGATCTGTCGCTCTAGTGCGTAGTACTCTACCTAGTTTGTGAAGCTCTGTGCTAAAGAAAAGAGGTCAGATCTGAAGAAAAGAGGTAAGATTTGGAAGCTCCGTGCTTTGATAAAGGTAAGAATATTGAAAAGTTCTAGATTTGAAAGCTTTGTGCTTTGTAGAAGTAAGATAAGTGAAATTTTTTGTTTCAAAAGTATGGATCTAGGCATGTTTGATAGATTATGTCCTAGCTTGAAAACTAGGGCACTAATAGATGAAAGAAGGTTTGATATGCATAGATATGATAAGAATAGTGAAAGATATGTTATACATATGCATAGAAAGAATGTTTGGACTAACAAGTGGATGCAGGATCCTTGAAAGAAATGTTTGCAAGTTAGCTACCATGATCCTAGCACACAATACAGGAAAGGCTGGGGATCATTTAAAAGAAAGAGAGGATTAACCCTATGTTACGGTTGCAAAAAACTAGGACATCTTGCTAAGGAATTCCCTGGGAGAAGACTTAGTTGTCTTTGTTGCAAAGATATGGACCATGAAGTATTTGATTTCTCTAGAATGATTGATAAGCTTGAAGGAATGAACATGAAACAAGAAAAACCTAAGGCAGATCCAGAAATGGCAGAACCCCAGAAAGACCTAGAGAAAGTATTTCTACAGATAAAATAAACCCTGAATGACCACCGACATGTCATCTTATCAGAGATATTCAAAGAAAAAAATGCCTTGAAACAAGAATAAGAGGCTACATTGACCTTGTTCTGGATGAGGAAACACAGGATAATATCATGATAGAAAGAACTTGGGAAGCTATAGGGAGGCCTGCTATGATTCCTTCATTAGGAGGAATAGGACTATTCAAAGGAAAGTTGATAAACCTATGTGGAAAGATCACCCAGCTACCTATGATTTCCAATGGGACTTCGACAGAGGAGGATTTTGAGATTGTTAAATTTATTGAGAACAATGCCCCATTTACATGTTACTAGGAAAAATTTGGATTGAAAGAGATCAGGATAGAAGGAAGGAAGAATAACAAGTTTTAGAGTAGAAGAAACAAGAGTTAAAGGATTTCGTGACTAGAAGCATCACACACTTGATTGAAGAACAAAAGAACAGATCGAATCTATTTAACACCAGATACCCAGATGTCGAAGTTGCAAGAACACTAAAAGACCCACAGAAGATTGAAGTACCTATTCCAGATAAAGAGGAAGTATCACCCTCGAATTTTAGGAAAGAATCTCAACAACGCGAAGTTACTATGCCAAAAAAAGATAAGAATCAAAATGGAAAAAGGAACTTTGAAATGAAGCTCATCAGAAAGAAGGCTAGAAAACTAAGTAAGAAGAGAGCTAAGATTGAAAAGTTATAGAAGGTTCCCAAGGGAACTTCACAGAAGGAAAATTTGCAAAATTGGAGCTTCGTCGAGATAACAGAACAATGCCACATGGAATTTTGTCAGGGTGAAGCAATATAGCCGTTGGGAACAATATAACTGTTAGGCCAACCCTCCGAATGGGTAGAAATGCATTTATGATTCACCACCAGACCGTTGGATCGTGCCATAATGGACAGAACAAAGTTAATGAAGGTTTCTCACCCGTTGCAAGAGATCCGTTGCCAAGTTATCTATTTATCCCGTCGCGCCATACACCGAGAACACTTTTGTTAACTGTGAATCTGATCCTGGGAACTCATTGATTTTACATAGTGATCATTGCGCTATTGTCCTCTATCCCATTGCAGTGTCTAAGTTACTCCTTGAACTCGAAGATTTCCAACCCCGAGCGTGTATGTCGGACGATTTTAGCGCTACAGAGAAAGTTGTCGAAGAAGTTCTCATCGACCTCATGACTGAAAGAGTCATGTCGATGTCTGTAGGTATACAAGCTTCATTGACGAGAATGGTGCAAGCCTATCCGTTGACTGCTCGCGGAGCTAGACCTCCCAACCATCAGCAAAAAAGAGAACCAAGCATAAAGACGACCTCACAAATGAAAAACTGATTCCAACCATATTGCCCGATTACATCCCGCCTCTGGTTGGCGCGGTGAATTGTGATACCGTACCAAGAGATTTCGAATACACCATAGTTACTGCGTACCTCCCGAAGGGGATACACGTAGTTCGAGCAGAGCAGGATAAGATCACAACATTGAAGTTCAATGACTTCAACCTCGGAGATCGCAATATCTACGGTATGCTCGCCCCGTACAAGTACCTAACCAGAATGAAGGGAAGAATTTGAAGATCATCCCTTAGTCGTGGACAATGAACCTCGCACAGTCCACCTTGTTGAATGTTATGAAGATCCCACACTTTAGAAAACACCAGGAAGTCAATGCCTGTATCAAGCTGCTACTGTCGTGTTACCATGGTGGCTACTTATGTCTAGACCTCCACATTACAATTGACCCAATGTTTATCCACAAGATCACAGGACTGAGTATGCAAGGACCCGACCCGCAGGACTTTTATCTAGGAAAATCCGCAGATCGCACACTCGCACAGAAGATCAAGGATACATATGGCGACGTCGAGAAGGGAACAAGAGGATATAAGGTATCTTGCATCCAGAGTGATGCAGTATGCCTAGCATGTCAATTGATAGCTAGAAAGTTAGTAAGGAAGAATCAACCTACGCAGGTCACTGGATTTTTCGTTGACCTCGCAGGGAAGTGCGTGAAAGGCCTACAGATGAACTTGGAGAAGTACCTAGTTAACCAATTGGAACTAGATTGCCGAGAAGCACATGATCAGGGGTATGAATTTCATTTCAGCTGGCTCCTGTTCCTCATTGCATTTGTTGCTTGGGAGATGCTGTAAGGAGCGGCCTTCCCAGACATCGAGCCATTTTAACCGCTTGCCGTGAAGTTCGCTACCATGTGGTATTCAACTGATATGAAAAAACAGTGGTAGTCAAATGTTGTGTTTCATACATACTACCTCCAGCTAAAGCGAGCCATCGAAGCCGAGCCTCACATGACTTCAAACACCTTACAAAGGTTCCAACCCCTGATGAAGTTCAACGCAGATCGATACTTCATCTACATTACAACATGAGCAGATGAACATCAAGAGCAGATCCAGTCATATTATAAGATTACAAAAGAAGACCTTGAAGAAATCACTAAGGAATGGTCTGCTGACCTCCTTATCCCCGCCAACCCCACAAAGATATCTGATCTTGACAGCCTAGAGGACAATCATAAAGAACAAAATCCACCTGGAACCAGCAGACAGAAGAAGATTGAGGAGGTCCAAAACTTAAGCAACACCTCAGGAAAGACTCCTTCAGTGTCACCTGATCGAGGGGGTGATGACGAAGTAGAAGCTGAACAGAAGCCTAGAGAAGTAACACCACCCAGAGACGAGGTTGTCCCCTTGAAGAAGAGGAAGGTTTCCCCCCTGAAACCTTCTTCCTGGAAGAAATATAAAACCACCATGAACAATATGCAGACTGTCCTCACCTCCGATGATTTTGACTTCATCATAGTAGCCCTGAACGACGCTTCATTGGAAATAGTAGAGAAACAAGGAGCGACGCAGGAGGAAATGTATGATAGAATTGAAATCAAACTCCGAGGGGTACAATAGGCCCTTCAGTCCAGCCGCACAGTCTCCACTGTGCCCCTGCCATCGGGAGAACCAGAGTTGGGAGATGAGCCAACCCAACTCCACCGACTAGCTGATACAGTCGAAGCTCGCTTTCGACGAGCACAATAAGAAAGAAAACAATCCACCTAGGCCTTGAAGCAAGTGCAAGGAGTACTTGTAGAGAAGCGTCGAGCTGCAGAACAAGAGAATATTTCTCTCTAAGCAAAGTTTGATGAAGAAAAAGCATAGATACAACAAGGAAAAGAACAGTTGCTCGCGAAACAACTCGAAGTGAAAGAAGCAATCAACATAGCACTTCACTCTATGACAGTTGTAGAAATAAAGGTAGAAGATTGAGTCACACAACAAGTAGAGTAGCTCGCAGAAGCTATCCAATAGCTACAACAATGCATAGCAGACTTAGAGCTCCGCCCAGTGCCTGAGACTCCACATGATGTAAGGGATCAAAGAGAAGCAATTTCTCGAAACGTAGTTGAGAGAATAAAATCCCTTGCTATGGAATGTAAGCAACTTATTGATCGTAGTGCCCAGACCTACAAGAAACTCACTGAGAATCCATAACTGAAGGCCCTGGAGTCGCAACTCCAAGAGGTGAAGTATCGAGACGAAACGATATAAGTGCAGCTGAAGCCCCTGTTAGCTATGGAAAGAATGAAGTGATCCCAAGAGAAATGCACCACCCAACAACAGATCCACACTATCTAGAGCAGAGTTATGGAAGTAACTTAGAGGCTCCAACCTGTACAAGATAAGGCCTACCAATTGTTCACAGAGGTCGAAGGCCGAGGAATATAACTGGAGTAGGTTGTCACTACAACTGAATAGCACCTGGAGGGACTTGTGAATGAGGTAGTCATCCAAGAGTTCGTTTCACAAGAGGCCAAGGCACAAAAACAAGTCGAAGCAGCTTGAGCCACGCTCGAGGCTTTTGAAGCAGAATTACCCAGATTAGAGTGACTTGGGATGAGTCACAGGTGAGTGTTGGGGGCCTGTTGGCCCTTGACCAAGTTTTGGGAGATCCTTGGTCAAGTTTGACCTATTTTGGGACTTTGACAAGCTGTCGAAGGAGGAATGCAAGACGAAGTAGAGATTGCGGGATCTTGACCCCTTTTTGGGTCCTTTTTGGTACTTGGGATTATGTAACGGGTATGGGATGTTGGCCCATGGGTTTACCCATGTTTAGGCCTAGTTTGTATGTATAAATAGATACTAAAGCAATGTAGTGAGTACGAATGGCTAAGTGCTAGATCTATGAGATTGAAGGATTATAAGTGCTCTGTGCATACTTTGTGAGACTTGAAGAGCTACGTGCAAGTAATTGTAAGAAGGCTTGGTGCTTTACCCTAGCTCGAAGAAGGAGGATCTGGCGGAGTGCGCGCAGATCTCCTGTCTTCTGCGGAGTAGGATTTTGATGCTATGTGCCTGTAAGAAGCTTGACAAAGATAATAACGAAGAAGAGTTGGTGGATGTATCCCCAGGGTGGGGGTGAACCACATATATGTTGTGTTGCTCTGCTTTGTGTAATGTGTTGATGTGTTTATGTCTTTACTTGCTAAGTGCTTTGATATAGATAGATAGATCTATTTATGCTTTGTGCTAATGATGTATATGGATGTTAGATCTGACTTATATGAATGTGCTAGTGCCTGAATCTGTTAAATCTAACCTACTTCTCTATGATATGTGCTTAGATACATCAGATTTGAATGAATGATGCGATGCTCTATTTTATCTGCGGAGTAGATAGTGGTTAAATATTGATGAATTGTCAGTGCTAAGTGCTCTATTAAGTATTACAATTACAGATCTGTGTCCTAGCTAAGCTTGCAGACACTTGAGTCCTGCAACCACCCTTGCCTCTACCTTGGGTGAGGCTTCATCTGCTTCGCAGGTGTTGCCGAAAGGGCCAGTAGTTAGGGTTTTGTTGGTGCATTGTTGTAGCGTTGAACCTTGGGTCTGCCGCTGTGCCAACAATCTTGTTGCATTTAAATTATAAATTGTGAATTTATGTATTGTTGTTATTTCATCACCAATTTTGTATCAAAAAAATATTAGTTATATGATGTGAAGTACCAAGTGTCTATTGACAAAATATTACACTTATGATCTGGAATTTGTTTACTAGAAAATAACCACTTGTGGTTACCCATTAATTTGAAACATTCTCAATTTAAATCTTTAACCCTTTTCTTTTCTCTTTTTCCTTCTTCTATGCTTTCAAATTTCCATATAGGGGTGCATTAACATAAAGTGAATTGATGTACTCACTTGTAATGTAGAATGACTTTTTAACAACATGCCCCTTTTCCATTCAGTGTTTTGGTCATATTGTTGCCTTACAAATGCATTTAATACTTCATATGCCTTTTTAATAAAAACATCCATTCATTACTCAAAGCACCAACTAACTCAATACCATCCATTTTACGAACCTTTATATCATGTAACTTATATATATATATTTTATCTATGTTTCTATCTTCTTGATTTTTTGAGTAAAAACCTCATGGCTAACTGAAGGGACGCTTCCCCACATTATTGGTGTAATGTCTCCAATAACTATATTGACTTGAGTTACATTCAGTTAGAGCAAGTTAATGCAAAATCGACCTGTATGTCCAAATGGATAGATATTTGCATACAATGAACTTGTATTGAACCATGAAAATAAAAAATTCAGACTCAGTTTTAGAAGGAACAAAATAAATTAAGAAACAATTGAAAACAAGGTTCTAAATCATATACAATAATGGTAGCATAAAATTCATCTATAATGTGAATGATACTCAACTAAGCCAACTAAGGATGTTGACCACAATTCCAACACAAGGATTTAGTTATAAAGTTGAGAAGCATTTCTATCTTGTTGCAATGTGTTAACAATATTAGTTCTTTCACAAATGCCTAAGCATTGGAAAAAAAATGAATCCATGGTGCCACTATTTAATGTTAATATCACCCTCAAAGAATACACACCCAAAAATCATCGCCCATGTGTTACTTTGCATCAAGAACCTGGATTCTGCAACTTGGTTACATTTCTCTTATCTCTTCGTGGTGTCCAACACTTTCACACTTATGTAAGAAATCTTCTACATAGTGTCAAGACATAATCATAACACTTTTCCCTACCTTTCCTTCAACATGGTAGAGATTTTCAATTTCCAAGGTAACACACTTCCACTCAAGGGTGAGTGCAACAACATGGATGAAACATAGATATTTCTTTCTCTTGTAGACATGGTAGCAAAACTACCAGATAACATACAAAAATAACTTATTTGTTTATTTTTATCTCCATATGTTTGATACTAATTAGTTCTTTCATATAATTCATGTTGTTGTTATTATGTATATGTTCATTGAACCTTGGGGACACTTTTGATGAGTTTCCGTCATAAACTTCAGAAATTCCCAAGTTAGCAATAGGTGAAACTAATTGTGAAAATGAGATGCTAGTTTTTGTGATGGGAAATTGCTTCCCAATATTACTACCAGATAATAGAAAAAAATAACTTCTTAGTTTATTTTTATCTCCATATGTTTGATACTAATTAGTTCTTTCATATAATTCATGTTGTTGTTATTATGTATATGTTCATTGAATCTTGGGGACACTCTTCATGAGTTTCAGTCATAAACTTCAAAAATTCCCAAGTTAGCAACATGTGAAACTAACTATGAAAATGAGATGCTAGTTTTTGTGATGGGAAATTGTTTCCCAATATTAATAATACTAGGGAATTGAGTACTGAACAAGGCCAATTGAGAATTTGAAGTTTCAGTACAATGAAACATTTTCCAATTCTTTGCATTTCCAAGACGATGTGGTGGACAAGGGGTTGCAAACAAATGAATAATATGTATTCCTTGAAATTGATATTGTTGCCAACTATATCCCTTCCATATACCAAATGGGTTATTCTTTACAAATTTAGGAATACCTTACATTGATTCCAAACATTTAAGATACACAAGAGAAAATTCTCAAATTGCCAATGAGAAGCAAGTACGTGATATTGGCAGGGAATGGGGCAAATCACATTTCCAACTTTATTTCTAAGCATGGCCAATTGTGAAGTGTCAACTATAAGGATATTTTTATAACATAGTTTCTTAGATATTCCCACACATTATCAAATACTTATAACATGCATGGAATACATTTCCTTCTTGGTTAATGTTCCTCATGGTACAATCCTCAATTGAAAAAGAAAGAATCTGACTAGAACTAGGAATGCCTACCAAAATGCGTTGTAGGAACAAATTATATAATCTTTCTATCTGTGCAGAAGTGGCAATCAAAAACATTTTTTTCTCTTCTGAGAAGTATATTTGGTATCTCGGGGAACAACAAAACCTTAAACTTTAGCTTCTTTCTTGGTTTTCACCTTTCTGAAAATCCCATGGTACTATTTTCTTATCATCACTACTCTCATCAGTCTCATTTCCTCCTTGTTCCCCTTTGGCCTTTGGAAGTGTTGTGTTTACACTTGAGGGAACAATAAATACTTCTTGGCACGGGTATTGTGAGGAAAATCCACAATCGAATTGCTTGAAAACCCATGACACAATGCAACAACAATGATCATTTCAAGATGAGATGAATTTTCAAGATATAATTGAAATACAACTTGTGCTCCTCTTGATAAACATCTATAAAGTGTTCCAAAGAAATCCTTCAATCTCAATCTTGGTTCATTGCACAACTTGTCAACATTGAAAAACCACTAAATAGTTGAGATATTGATAACAACATCTACCATTCCTAGCTGCAAGCCCTAGCCCTAGCCAATGTATGATAGTAATAGACCACCATCTTAGAAGTTTCAGTTGAATTCCACACACACAAACAAATTTTGGAATAAATCCCAACATGTATTAAATATTTATAACAAGAACATGCATGTATTAGAAGTAAATGGTACTAAGCAATCTATCAAAATGGTATATATAAATTTGAATGCATGATATAAATGAAACAATAAGCTCATAGGAAAAAATATTTAGTATTAAAATAGCGAATCACCAACAATGTGCAACATTATAACCCAAGTAACAAGCAAAATGAATAACTTATATACTGTGAAGATTGCATACCAAGAAACTAACTGAGACAGAGCAATTTTCCACCCAAACGTAGGTAGTCCATTGTGGACACCATCCCCTAGCCAGGCTATGATACCACCAAGACGAAGAAGAATGATGCAAAATTCTCAGGGAAGTCTCTCCATGTTAGGTGTTGAGTTCTTGTAGACATAATAGTTGTTTGGTATCCACAATACCTACACCACACAACACAAGGATAGTTCTTCCTTCTCTACTCAGCACTACCTCAAATTCCCTCCCTCCAATGCTCTTCAGTGTGGGCATAGAAAGGTCCTAGATGTCGTCCATTAACTCTAGTGTAATTTTTCTTAGTTCTTAGTTCTTGGCTTCCTTTCATGGTTGTTCCATCACATAGTATGGCAGCCTTCGTTTTCCAAGAAAAAAATATCCTTTCATCTCTTCTCTCTTCTCCAAAAATCAGTTCTCTATTTCCATTTGGATTTCTCTTCTTTGCATGAGTGAAAGATGGAAAACAAGAGTCCTAAACCAAGTTCTTTTCATGTTGGACAACTTTCCAAAAATGTAGGAGGTAGTAGCTTAAATCTAGGACTTGGATTCATCCACTCCTCTTTTCCCCAATTTAGACTATAGGTTAGGCTCAATAGAGTGAAGGTTAATGACAACATGAGTATAAAAATGACATAGTATTCTAGGCAGGTAGAATCCCCTCAGACCTCCTCACCTTTCCCCTTTTGTGGTATCATATCCCCTTTAGGTTCTCATTCTCAATCGATCTTGGTACTTTTATTAACTACAAAATAGAAATGTTTAAAAGTATTCAAAATTACCACGGTATGTTTACCTCATGGTGTAAATAGGACATAGTAATAAAATATCTATGCAAAGGATTTAAATATATACAAGATCGAGTTCAAATCATTCCAAAGGGTTGAAATCAGGGCATAACAATTGGATGACATCTATAGTAAACCCATCAGCATAGACTAGTGTACCTCATCCAAGGGATTTGATTAGGGTACCTATTAACATAGAACTAGCCAAATGCTCAACAACATTGACAATAATTTTAGTTGAACTAATCCATTAAACTATCTATGTTTCTATATATATATTTTAGTACCTTGTTTTAATTTGCATTTATACAATTTTATCTTTGCTTTAAAAAATACAATTTGTTTTATACTAGTTTTTAATTTAAACTATTATTTTATTATTATGTTTAACTATTCTTTTACACCGTGTTTAAATTAAAATATTAATATTAAAAAACAACTTACAGAATTTGACCAAAATCCATTGTTAATTTTCCCTTCCATTTCTCCCAAAGTAGACTAGTGAACACAAGATAGAGCATACAAATGCAAGTTTGGTTTGGTGTCATTTCTCCCAAACAAGACTAGTTGAACACAATATTGAGCTCATAAGTGCAAATTCAGTTTGGTGCCACAAATGAATGGGATAGAGGATTTGCTAGGAAGCATTTTTCACTAGGAGTTTGGCCAAATTTGTCAAGTTGGGGCCATTATTAGGTGGAATACTGAATTTTCTCTAGTTATCAAGGTTAGAAGAGGGAAAATTTGATGTTTTTGGTGACACAAGGGTTTTAGAAATTAATTTCTACTTGGCATTTCACCACAGATTTCATTTCATTGTCCAGTAATTGGAAAAATTGGGGATTGTAGGGCTTTATTCTAGTTTGGTCAGTCATACCAAATACTATTAAAATAGTTGCAATTGTGTATAAGTGAGGTTCCATTGAAGCCATCATGTAGAGAACAACAACTTCTAAATAGGATAAATATCAAAGAGAAATTAGAGATGAAGAGCACATCTTAGGCGAATGCAGAGGTATGATTTATTTACAACCTTGTAATCATTTTTCAATGCTTTGGATTTTTGGGTTTGCATTAAAAGTCAATGAGTGATGGAGTCGATGCTTCATGCACATACTAGTCGAGTAGTCACACTTTATTATGGAGATAGATTTAGTCTTGTATGTTCGAGTACATCATCGTCATTTAAAAATTTTGTCCTCATGTGGTGATTAAACCATCACTTCTACTACTGGCATCACGTCCTATGTATATCACAGTCCAATAACAATTCCAAATATAAATATGGAAAACCAAATATTTTATCAAATCCACTTGTACTGGATATATCATCACATTTCTCTTTTTAAGGGACTATGATTAATAGTTTGATAGAGCTTGCATTGTTGATATAATAATTCTCGCAACAAAATGATACATAACAATTTTTTTCTTTTCTTTTTTCTAAAAATGTGGTGATTGCATTTTGTAGACAAATCCCCCAACTTGAGAATGAAAAGATTTTAATTTAGAGATGGAAATTTCATAACTCAAGCACCATCACTCAATACCTTTTTGTACATTTATTTGTATTATAGGTAGGTTTGGTTTAACGTCCCCTAGCTCAATTGAGGTGGATTACAATGTGGAATACCCATAAAAATGAAATTTCTTCTATCTAATTAATTTCCTGTAGCCTCCATCTACAAATTTCACACATATATTTAACTATTGTCTGTTATTATTAATTACATGCATCTACAACATTCTAAATTAGACATGAAATGCAACTAAGTAACTCAACACAACGACATATAATCTTTCTCATACACAAAGTTCATGCACAACAATTTAAACACATAAATTAATATAATAACAATATAAAACACTTATCTTTTAACAATAGTTGTGCAACCAGCTGCTTGGGATGGACATTCCACCCAAACATAGAATTGTTGTTCCAAATCTCAACAGCAAGGCACCCCTGAGCCGGGGCTAGAAATCCATGAAAGAGGGTGGTCTCTCACTATCCACTCACAACTCAGAAATCCCACAACCCACTTGTTGACTCAAAAAATCGCAAAATAGCCACTAGCATGAAAATAGTTTCAAGGCATAATTTACAATTTTTATTATCTATGATATATTAAATATAACTATAGGTGGGACCCCCTAGGGAGAAAAAAAGGATGTTTAATTTCAACTATCTTCGGAATTGAATGTCACAATTCTGTTGAAATGGTCTCATTTACTATCTTCCTTCTTCATTTGGTTGCATGACAAGAAAACAAGGTTATGTTCATAAAAATTTCAAAAGAGCCTCTGTATTATACACATTCCATTCATAAAATGCAATTTATTCTTATACATGAAGATTATGAGGCATTGAAACTTTCTCTTTTACTTATAATTGTTATGTCTCAACACTCATTTATCACAAAGTTTGAGTTCTCATTTCATGATATATCTTAAAAAGAAAAAGGGGAACGTTCATTTATGCATATTCATTTCATGCAAATAAGGTATAATGATATAGTTTGACATATAGAAAAGACTTTATATAGCTCCAAGGGCCATCACATACATACAAGAAGTGTTGGTTTTATATATGAAAAGGTGGTGCATTACAATTGAAGGGTGGACGTTTTCAATGCATATTGCATATGATATATTAAATGAATTGGACATCGATACTATATAGCGCTTGCCATCGATTAAACCTTGCATTGCATCATTCAGATTGGAATATGTGTATATTGTACATCCATTATTTGCATTGAATGTGGTTTTAAATGAAAGCTTGGATATTGAGGCTCGATGTGAAGTTTGAGCCATCATTTGAGCTGGTTGTTTTATATGTTTGTTGACGTGATAATATAGGACAATATTGCTCATATACTTGACATATTCTTGATTTGTGATTTGTTATGGTGGATAGTGAAAGTATGATATGGATTAAACAATTAATTATTGACAAATTTTGAGGAATGTGATGCCACATACATTCAATGCATTCAATGCATGAGACATGGGTATTTATTACTGAGGTATACCACCTTGTGTTGGGGTTTTGGGATTTCATTTTGATTTCGAGTTGATTGAGTAGCATCATGGTTCCAAATATTAACTATGGCAGTTTTGTTAACTGAGAAGTTTGTTTTTCAGAAATATTTGAGTTCCAAGGAAAGGTATGGCTACTCTAGTTCGTACCCATCAAATACATTTTATTTTTGCAGTAATAGTTTTTGGAATAGAACTACTTGACTTATAAATGTGTATGCTTGTTTTCTTGAACTCATTTTGTTGCTCCTAAAGAAAATGTTCCTTGTTTTATCGCTCTGGTATAAACCCTCACTCTGAAAACTATTACCTTCGAGTCTCGATTGTGTGAACTCATTGTAAATGGATTGGTGTAGCTTCTTTCATCTTCTTTTTCATAAAAAATACAAGCTTTGTAGCAACCTCCTTTTCACTTGTTAATAATAAAAGTCTTGAACTCAAAAATGGGAAATGACTTGTGGGTTACTTTCTACATGTAGTTTTTTTTTTGTTTTGTCTTTCAAAGGACATCCTATAATTCTACTCAATCGTGCATTGTAAATAGTTTCCATGAACGTTATCTTGTCATCGGATTTTTTTTGTATTTGAAACCCCACTGCTGGCACCGTAACTCTGATATTGAGGAATTATTTGGTCATTTTATTCCTTGATAAACCCTCGGTATTTAGGTCTTGTACATAACAAAAGGATGTCTTATTTTAAACTCAAATTTGTGAGGGTTTTTGCATGACTGTCTAGCCCAATACCTCTGCATTCCTTACACAAAAAAAATTGTTAAGTGTTTGGCCAAGGTTGATATATATTGTGGGACAAATAAAAGGGTAATGCTACCTAGTTTTAAAACCCTCATTCAATGAGCTATATAACTGCATTCAATGCTTTTATACAACTGCAATATGATCTATATATTCAAATATTTTAGGGCCCTTTCACTTGGTTCGATTGAAGAAACATTTGAAGAAAGGATTCAAACTTCTGTATTATATTATATGGTTTGTTGGAAACAATGAAGCACCATGAAAATTATGCCATATAGTTTTGGGTCTCGAAATATTGGCATGTTTCAGTTGTTTAACCCTTGTTGTATATTATTTGATGATCCTTCAATGTTATGATACAAAAATTCTATGTATATATTAAGTTGCCTGTAAATAAATAGTTTTTTTGGACATCTAGTCATTGGTTATGATGCATACTTGTTTGAATTGGAATGAGAATATGATTGGGATGTCTGAGAATTAGTAATTTTTTTTATTTCTACATACATGGTATAATCCCTCATAATTTCACTTTTCATTCATCATTCCTTAATTCCCGATATATATCATTTACAAAACTCATATTCCCCCCCTGTTGTATGAAATAAAAAATGTTTTTCTATCAGTTTGGAAAGGATATTTTGACAGCAATAATATATTTTCATCGATTAGAATTATGATCAAGGACAAAATTTGAAAAAGGATATATTTCAAGATGATTGTTCTTTAATGAACTCTATTTTGGACGAAGTCATATATTTTGGAAAATAGTTGATTGTTCATTTTGTTTCAGGGCCAATCCCCTTCATACTTTCATTTTACATTAATTGTTTCTGGTTCCAAGATACCATATTCATTTTTAGTTCCTATATTTTCCCTAATACATGAACAAATCCAAAGGTTTATTTGGACATGCACAATGAATATGCTAGCAATTAATGAGGATGTGATTGACATGGAATTCATTAGATTATTATTGAAAGACATTGGAAAATTGGAAGATGGTTGATGTTTTCCTAAACATGTAATTGTTGGGCGAAGGCCCATTTTTGGGAAAAGGCCATTTTTGGAGAGAAAAGCATGAAGTGGAAAGACAAGACATTTGGAAGGAAAAGCAACAGATGTGAAGGAAGCATGTGAGGCGTGCATGAAAGGGAGACCTAACTACATTAGGGTTAGGGTTTTTGCATGATATTGTAATTGATGATAAGCCAAGAATATGTATAATTAGTACCTAGGAGGTCTAGGGAGGGAGAGACAAAAAAAGACAGAGAGAAGAGTGAGGAAGGCTAAAACTATACCATTCTGTACGTTCATGAGCTAGAGAAGAGTATAGAAAATCAATCCCGAGGGTTAGATCACAGGCTGAGGAGCCTGGTGTGATCGAGTCATCCTCATAGGGATTGAGGAGCTTGTTAAGATTGTAATATCCAAGTCTGTAAACGCGCACGACACAATATATTGTTGAGACATAATAAAAGAGCTTGAGAGACAAATCTTTGTGGACGTAGCCCAGGAGAGGGTGAACCACGATAGAACATGTGTTATGTGACTGAATGTGATGCATCTCCATTGTTGTTAATGATTCAATGCTAGATAAATGAATGAAGGAGCTAGTTAGATCTGATATTTCACATGCATGAGTAAGAGTGACTGATTAATTAGGATGTTAGACTAAATAAATGAAGATCACAAGGTACAACCACTGATCCCCACTTATTCCCAGGCTGCAAGCGTCTGAGTATTCCAGCCACCCAAAGAACTATCTCAGGTGAGACTGTGTAGTGCACCCTGTGTACTGCGTTGCCTTCTGCTTTACCACGAGGGCGATAGTTTTAGAGGGATTTTGTTGGAATTTGGTTAAATATGAACATGGGTCAACTTATGAAAGTAAGGTAAGATCAAAGTAGATAAATTAGTTAACCAACAAATGGTTCCATTTCTGGTTGGAACAAAATGGGATTGAGTGAATAAGATCTGTTGAATAAGCGTAAAAAGAATGTCAGATCTGGGAACAAAACATTAAAAGAATGAGAATATAAAAGGGGACGTTGAGGTTGTGGAACCCAATGAAGGCAGAGATTGAGAGCTGGTTGAAAACAAAGGAGTTGGAGTTTGTGCAGAAAGATAATAGAAACCCGAAGTTAACACTGTGCAAATATCTGAACAAGTACGTATTCAACGACTTGCATGAAGTATCTTTCTGTGATTTCTTGCATGTGTTGCAGTAGTGGATATTGAGGTTGAAATACAACCATCCTACAAATCATATCATATAGCTAGAGTGGAATCCTGTGGAGATTGCACAGTTACAACATGTTGACAATAAATTTACACGCGCAATAGATTTCTGGTTAGACAACATTGTTGCATGATTTATCACATAATTTGTAGTAGATACTGCGAAGTCTTACAATGTAGCAGGGCAAGAGTTCCTAAAGGGACCTCGAGGTAGGTATATTAGATTGCTAAATACTTCCATTAAGATATTACTATATAACAAAGGTGTAATGAAAATGGCCCCAGACAACTAAACTTCCTTACGTGCATGGGGGAAGAGGGGAAGCACTAACAAGAGACGAAGAAATGGAGGAAGAAATGGATAGAGGAAAGGAGGAGGCCTTGGATCCAATCATGATGGAGGAATACCAGATCAATATGATCATGACAACAACTAGAAGAATGTGCAGTGGAGTACCCTAACAATATAAGATGAACAACAAGAAGAGAGCCATAACCGCGAGGGAAGGCTTGGAAAATGATGAAGAAGAGGTAGAGGATCTCTAGGCTATGGAGTAGATTGAGTAAATTCTGCACATGAAATATGAAAGGAAGACAAGAAGTCCAAGAGCATGAACAAAAGGCAACACTCCTATCCATATCAGTGTCAGTGTGGAACCCATAAACCCATGTGCGACTAATACACCAATACAAACACCACCATTTAGACAACTTAATTTCATAAGGAGGACAATAGGAAGTACATCTAGTCAAGGAGAAACAATTGGAGGAGCCATTTCAGGAAGTGGTATCCAAGTATCTACACCACGTGGAGGTAGTAGTTCAACATTTAGGATGGTAGGACATGATCCCACCATCAAATTACCATAATTAAAGGGAGAGGCGTCAGAGGACCCTGAGAAACACTTGTTCATTTGTGAAAATATCTGGGAAGCAAAAAAGATCACAGATGAGGACACTAAACTTGTGCAATTATCTATCACTCTAAGAGACCGCGCACTGGATTGGTACATGAGCTTAGTTGCAAACGGTCCACCATAGACAACTAGAATGATTGTGGATATCAAGAAGTTATTGATAAATGAATTCCAGAAGCCTAGCTCAGAGGATGAATACATGAATGAAATGATATAGATCAAACATAAACCAAGAGAATATGTGTGGGAGATTGACCAAAGATTCAAACAATTGAAGGGAAAGCTAAAGTATGCCATGACATACATGCAACATAGGCACTTTTTTGTCAACTCGCTACTACCACATTTGAAATACCCTTTGAGACAGCAGAAGTTTCAGACCTAGGCAGAGGCTGTAACATCCCTAGCCACCCACATGCCGGGGCATGTTACCTGCAAGCCCGCCCTTGGACTTATTTCTCTTACTGATACCTTTTTAAAAATTAAGGATGCATAAAAGAAAACACTTTAACGACATGCACAATAATATCCAACAAGCATGCATAATCTAATATTTAGTTAAACGATAATTAAAATACACAGCGGAATACATTCATACACAGATAATAATATCACAACAAAGAGCACTTATCTTTATAAAAAGGCGACACCAACTGGATGCAGACCAAGGATGTTCCACCCAACTGTAGACACTACTGCTTCAAATCTCAACAGCAGTGTCACCCCTGAGCCAGGGCTATGAATTCACAAGGACGGTTTCAGAGTGTACTTGGGTTCCCAAACCAGTCAGCTCTCAAGCTCTCATAGGTTTCCCAGCACCCACAACAATCCAAGTACCCAACTCTCTTCTACCCAGCCTGTACTGCCCAAGAGAATGGACCTCCACCCTTCTCTGCCATGCAGTCCCTCAGGCAGTCCTTCTCCTTTTTCCAGGGCCTCCAACACAGCTCGTCCAGAATCTCAATACTGGAACTCTCAAGACTCACATTTGTGAGAAAAATAGGGCACATGCCAACTCATCTCAGACATGCAGGCCCTAGATCATGGCTGGATTGCACCAACGACCATTACAACCAACTATCCCATGGCTAATTCTTCAGCAGTTTGGTTCCCTTTCCCAAGACAAGATGCAAATGAGGATGGATCAATGAATGGGTAGGTGAGTGCATGAAAGTGCATGAGGGAAATGAATGGATGTACAATAAATCCACGAACAAGCCATCAGTCGAACAAGCCATTAGTCAAATGAGTCGTCAGTTGAACCCCCCCATCAGACCAGAGGCGGGTTTAAGTAACTTTGGGGGGAATCAAGAACCTCCTGGACTTCCCCAAGAAGCTCACATAACCGATCCCCTCCCTTAGACAAAAGGGGCAATGAAAATAACAATAATCACTTAGCCCCTCAATCCCCCTCTCTTGTGGAATCATAGCCCCTTATAACTCTAGTCCATGTTCGTCTAGCAACCAATAATGTATTCATTATTAATAATGATAAAAAAATTACATGTCTTGGGCACACTGGCCTTTTAATAATTGTTTGGGCACTCTGGCCTCTCAACATTGTAACAATACATTATTTAAAATGGGGGTTCAAAACCTGGGGTGTGACATCCCCTCCCCCTTATTTTGGCATTGTCCTGACTGCATATACAAAATAGAGATCAAAATCTCAAATTTATTCAAAAAGTTGTGGGTACTCTGTCCGTATGGAATCTTCATGCTCCCAAGTAGCATCTTCAGGACCGTAGCAGGTCCACTGAACTTTTACCAGCTCTATAACTCAATTCCAGAGCTTTTTTACCTTTCTGTTCAATACCCGTACTAGCTGAACCTGAAATTCTCCCTCTGTCTGTACCTGAATCAGATGTCAATCAATAACATGGTTAGGATCATGTACATATTTCTTTAGTAAATATACATGAAATACATTATGCACGATCATGGAAGCAGGTAATGCAAGCATGTATGCAACTGGTCCTATTCTGTCCAATATTTCAATTGGACCATAGAATCTGGCTGCCAGCTTTGTACAACTACCCAATTTCAATGATCTTTTCTTGGGCTTCACTTTAAAAAGTACATGCTCCCCTACTTTAAATTCTCTAGCTGTCATGTTCTTGTCTGCATAAAATTTCTGTCTATCCTGAGTTGCCTTTAAATTCTGCTTGATTTTGACCACTTGGTCTTCCATGTCATTGAGAAACTCTAGCCCAAGTACCACTCTATCTGCTGGGTTGTCCCAACTTATTGGAGTATCACATTTCCTACCGTACAAGGCTTTAAATGGGATCATTCTCAATGAAGCTTGATACCCATTATTATATGCAAACTCAACCAAGTGTAAGCAATCTTCCCACTTAGATGGCTTATCTATCACATACATTCTCAGCATGTCTTCAATTATTCGATTGACCCTCTCAGTTTTCCCATTTGTCTGGGGATGATATGTTGTGCTAAAGTTTATATTTGTTCCAAAACCTTTAAACAATCCCCTCCAAAAATTGGAGGTAAAATTTGTATCTATGTCCAAGACAATTGTCCTAGGTATCCCATGCAACCTAGAAATTTCCTTCATAAAAATTTCTGCAATATTAGCCGCTGTATGCGTTGTCTTTAGAGGCACAAAATGAGCATCCTTTGTTAATTTGTCAACCACCACCATGATTGAATCATGTTGCTTATTCATTCTAGGTAATCCTGTGATGAAATCCATGGTGATCACTTCCCATTTCTTCTCGGGGATTGGCAATGGCTGCAACAACCCGCTCGGTGCCTATGCTCAACCTTCACCTTCTGACATTCCATACATCGAGTGATGTAATCCGCAACGTCCTTCTTCATTCCCGGCAAAAAGAACTGGCTTCTTACTGATGTAATTTTTTTCTGGTAACCAAGATGTCTAGCATAAGGAACATCATGCATTTCCTTCAGTACCAAATTCCTCAGTTCTCCGGAACTAGGAACATAGATTCTGTTTTTATGCATGACTAATCCGTCTTCCTTTATATCATACCCCTTTATTTTCTATTGTACATATCCTTTCTGTAAGTTTTGCTTTACTTGTAGGTAATGCTGATCTGTAACAAGATCATCTAAAATTCTTCTCTTCAAGTTTGACTGATGCATACTGACAGCAGTAGCATGCATGAGATGCACTCTTCTACTAAGTGCATCGACAACTTTATTATCCTTTTCCTTGATATGTTTGATATCGAAGTCATATTCACTTAGAAATTCCAGCCATCTTGTTTGCTTGGCATTCAAGGTCGACTGTTCAAAAAGATACTTCAGGCCAATGTGGTCTGTCCTTAATTCGAATTTCTTCCCCATGAGATAATGCCTCCACATCCTCAAGGCGTGAACAATGGCAGGAAGTTCCAAGTCATGGGTGGCATAGTTCCTCTAATGTTCCTTAAGCTTTCTGAACTCATATCTAATGAAATGTCCATTTTGCGTGAGGACTCCCCCAAGTCCTTCCTTACATGCGTCTATACATACCACAAAACTTTCATTTGGGTCAGCAATCTTTAACACAGGTGCACTAGTAAGTAGCTCCTTCAACAGATTATAATTCTTTTCACACTTGATTGTCCATTCAAATTTAGTTCCCTTATTTTGAAAAGAAGTGATGGGATGAACAATCTTAGAGAACCCTACTATGAACCTTCTGTAGTAGCCAACTAATCCCATAAAATATCTAACCTCAGACACATTTCTGGGTGTTGGCCATCCTCTAATGGCTTCGATCTTCTTTGGGTCTACTACTATTCCCTGCTTTGAAATAATGTGTCCCAAGTAATGGATCTGCTTTTGATAGAAAGAACACTTACTCAATTGATGTTCTCTCAGTACTTGCAATACTAGTCTTAAGTGATGTTCATGCTCCTCTTCAGACTTAGAATAGATAAGTATGTCAACCAAGAATACTATGACAAACCTATCCAAATAATTTCTGAATATGCCATTCATTAAGCACATGAAGACAACTGTTGCATTGGTCAGTCCAAATGGCACCACTACAAATTCATAATGCCCATACCTGGTCCTAAAGGTTGTCTTATGAATGTCTTCTTCCTTGATTCTTACCTAATGGTATCCTGCCCTCAGGTCAATTTTTGAAAATATCTTTTCTCCTCTTAGCTGATCAAAGAGATCATCAATTCAGGGTAGAGGATAGTTTTTCTTTATAGTGTACTTGTTCAATTGTTGTAAGTAAATACATAGCCTCAAGGTTCCATCCTTCTTTTTGAAAAAACATACTGGTGATCCCCAAGGTGAAACACTTGGATGTATGTACCCTTTATTCAACAATTCCTCCAACTTCATTTGCAATTCTTTTAACTCTGGTGTGCTCATTCTGTAAGGTGTTTTTGACATCGGGGCAACTCCTGGCACTAAATCAATTGAGAAATCGATCTCCCTTCTTGGTGGCAATCAGAGTATTTCTTGGAATACATCTTCAAATTCCTGTAGTACCGAGAAATATTTGAGGCTTGTCCCCTTTGTATTATCTGGATCTTCCACATGAGATGCATACAATTGACATCCTTTCCTAAAGAATATTTTTAGTTGTAAGGCTGAAATATCCCTTATAGAGATGGGTCTTGGAACTCCTTTCACAGTGCTTTGCTTTCCATTTCCAACAAGACATGTAAATGTCTTGTTATGAAAATCTAGGACAACATGATGCTTTTCCAACCAATCCATTCCAATCAGAATATCATAATACCCCAATGGTATGATATTAGATCAATAATAGTATTCGCGCCATTAAGACTTATGGAACAACTTATGACCATATCATGGATTCTTGTTTTGGTTCGAGTGGCTAACTGAACCAAACTTTCTTTTCCAAGTTTACTTTTCTCCAAATGTAATCTATCCACTATATTAGGATCAATGTAGCAATGACTTGCTCCTAAATCAATCAAAATAGCAACAGGTTGATTTATGATCTTACCTTCCACCTCGATCATATTGGACTGGTACTCTGCTTGTTGATCATTTAAAGCTACATAGATTCTTCCCATATCTTTGACTTTTGTAGCCTCTTGGATGTTGTGCATAGTCTTCACTCTGTCTTTTCTGTGTGGGAAATCCTTATACAAGTGATCTTCCTTGCATCCCCAAGATTGGATTGGTGGTCTTCCCTTTTTTCCCAAGGAATCTTCCTTCTTGGAATCTCCATTAGCATATTGATCTTGATGATTTCTATTAGGCTCATTCCTATTGAAGGGAGGTTTGAATCCTTTCCTCCTCTGATCGGACTTCACATTTTTCTTGTCCTTCCAAGATATTTGCAAGGATTCTCTTCCCTGGCCTTGCTCATATAGGTATTTATCCTTCCTGATGGATTCAGTCAAGGTCTTGGGCTAATCATACTTGATCTTTTCCTTATAAAAGGCTGGCAGTCCACTTATAAATATTTGTATTTTCACTTTCTCATCACCAATGAACCTGACATACTTTAACAATCCAAAAAAATTCTTCTCGTACTTTGCCATAGTCATGCTTCCCAATCAGAGCTCAAATAGCTCCTGCATTTTCTTCTCATAGAAATGCTCTGAGAGGTACTCCTTATGGAATTACTTCTTGAACTGCTTCAAAGTGATCCTAGTTTCATTAACATGTTCCACTTGCTTCAGTTGGTCCCACCACATTGCATCTTTCCCATGTAAATGGTAGGTGGAAATCCTGGATTCCAGGTTGGACGAATAGTTATGCAATTGAAAATATCTCCTGAGCCCAAGCAACCATCTTCGACATCATCTTCCCTTTCTCTTTCACCCTCAAAGGAAGGTGGCTTGATATTCCTCAACTCTCCTTGCAAACTATCTACCTCTTGTTTACTTCTTTGGTGTCTGATAGGAGACACCTCTGGACTACTTACGAGATCTTTCGATGCATAAAAATTTATTTATGAGTAAGGAGGTGAGTGGCATCCATGAGCTCTGTTAGCACTTCTGGAATAACCATATCTTCCACAATCATCCCTTCTTTCATGGCACCTTCCTTCTTCCTCTTGTCTTGAGTTTGATCCCTTCTTCATTTGTCTCTGCAACTGATTTAAGCTCTGCAACACTCAAACATTTATCTGACTTTTCTCTTTCATCAGTCTCTCGTTGTCTTCTTTGTAGCTCTGCACTTCCATCTTCAGGATTCTTACCATTTCTATTAATGTTTCATGCTCTCCTTTTCCCTTGCGTCTATTTGAGTTTGTCTCTACATTACCAACTTTGGTTTTCTGGCCTTCAACCTCCTTATCATGACTGGAGGCTCCCTCACCTTCTTCCATTTTCTCAATACACATCGTGATTTGATGTGTTTAAACCCCTTAATTCTGCAAAATTTGCAAGCGACCATTTTGTTAGAATAATGCATATGATAGACAAAATTTCCAAACCATGCTACAGGTCTTTTTTTTTTTTTTTTGTTCATGGAGATCATATCCCCATTCTCCAAAAATAACAGTGTCCTGTTATCCTTGGCTGTCACATAATTTCATCCTATGCAGGCGCTTTCTTCAAACCACCTTCCCAAGTGACCACGACTAGAAACCGCGGCTAAATCCTTCCTTATCACTTTTCTGTCTCGAAGACAACCAATTCAGCCCTTATCCCTCCTTCCCTCAGCTCTCAATATGCATATGACCACGACCATGACCCTGCGCTTTGCTGAAAAAGAGCTTGTCGAGAGCTTCAAGACTTCGAAACTTTCAGACAGGACTGGATCAACAGTCGTCGTCCTCTTTCACGATCAACGATCGAGATCCACTTCGGGACTCCGCGCTTCGGGAGTATCAACTTTCTTCACTTTCCTCCTCCTCGAATGCTTTTACCTGGAGTTCATGATATGCCAATGGGTGTCCTCCCATAGATCAGTGGCTGTGAATCGCTTTGGCTCTTCGGGCTTCAGAAGTTTTGAACTTTCCTCCTGCACTTTCTCCCGGAACGCTTTCACCCGAAGTCAACGATCCTTCGACGTGTGTCTTCTGGAATCAACGATCGATATGTACTCCGACCTTCGGGAGTTTTCGACCCAATGCAACCTGTTACATCTTTCCCCTTTGGAGTGCCCAGTATTCGGACTGCATGATCTGTCGCCATGTGGAAAAATACTGGAAGCAGACAAGTGGCCCAATCAGGCGGGTGCCACGTGGAGAAATACTGGAAGAAAACAAGTGGCCCAATCAGGCAGGTGCCACATGTCGTGTTCTAGCTAACTTTTCAACTCTCCAAATGCTCAAAACTTACTGACATGTGGCACACATCCCGTGTGTCCACGTCATCCTAGGTGACGTCCGCAAGCCACGTGACTTCAATAATTCTAGGGTCCACATCACCTCTAGGTGACGTCATCGTGCTCCATTACTTAGGTTCTTCGGGCTTCGGGACTTTGGGAGCTTCCATACTATCACACTTCCAATTATCCCGAACTCTAAATTCCCGAACTGGTCAATCTGTCACCATGTGTCCTCCTAGATTGGACGACTAGGATTCACTTCAGGTCTTCACCCGGAGTCCACGGATCTACACCATGTGTCCTCCTTAATCTGAAAACTATGTTTTACTTCGCAACTCCGGACTTCGGAAATCTCAAACCTCAACCTTTTTTTTTGAAATGTTTTTATCTGAAGCTCACGATATTCTAATGCGTGTCTCCCGCAGATCAACGACTATGATTTCTTCGGGACTCCAGACTCCGGAAATCTCAAACTTTAGAACTTATCTGGCCCCACTGGCTTTTATCGAAAGCCCTGGATTTGGTGACGTGTGGCTCTCGACAGATCAATGGCTGAGATCCTTTCAGGTCTTCGGGCTTCAAAAGTCTCAAACTTCAAACCTCCTTGAAGTACACAAGATTTAGCCACGTGTCCTCTTGAATCAGACATCTGAGGCTTACTTCATGCCTTCATCTAAAATCCACAAATTTATGCCACGTCTCTTCTGGATTAGACGACCCAGATTCACCTCGGATGATCTGACGCTTGAGATTTACTCCAGACGATCTGGCGACTGAGATCTATTTCGGATGATCGAACGATCAATATTTACTTCGGATCTCAAACACTCTGGGCTTCAAGAGTTTCAAATCTCAACTGAAAACCTCTCGAACAGATTTATCCGGAGTTACTGATCTGCTGACACGTGACTCTTGGTGATCGACGATTAGGATCTACTTTGGATATTTCACATCCTCCTTGTCCAAAAAATTCTGGAGTTGTGGATCTCGCGCCACCTGCCTCTTCTTGACGATGGAGGAGCTTGTTAAGATTGTAATATCCAAGTCTGTAAATGCACGTGATACGATATATTGCTAAGACATAATAAAATATCTTGAGAGACAAATCTTTGTGGACGTAGCCTAGGAGGGGGTGAACCACGATAGAACATGTGTTATGTGACTGAATGTGATGCATCTCCATTGTTGTTAATGATTCAATGCTAGATAAATGAATGAAGGAACTAGTTAGATCTGATATTTCACATGCATGAGTAAGAGTGACTGATTAATTAAGATGTGAGAATAAATAAATGAAGATCACAAGGTACAACCACGGATCCCCACTTATTCCCAGGTTTCAAGCATCTGAGTATTGCAACCATCCAAAGAACTATCTCAGGTGAGACTGTGCAATGCACCCTGTGTACTGCGCTGCCTTCTGGTTTACCAGGGGGGGTGATAGTTTAAGAGGGATTTTGTTGGAAGCTAGTTAAATCTGAACCTGGGTCAACTTATGATAGTAAGGTAAGATTAGAGTAGATAAAGTAGTTAACCAACAGTAACATTATTCCCTTGTCATTTGTTTTCACTTTCCATACATTATAAAGCCCCTCACATTCTCAATTACATTGTAATTCCCATGATCTTAATCAAACATCAATTATATGAGAGATCGCAACATATTTCAAAGCAGAGATGAAAGTTTATTTTGAGTTTCCTTTCCCTTCTATCCCTGATTGTATGCATGCTTGCTTGTTGATAAAGTCAGAGCTATTTCTAAAATTATGACATTGCAAATGGTATTTGATGTTTTACTTGCTATTTTATACATACCTTAACCTAGCATTAGGTTTAATAGATGAGTTTTTTTAGTAGAGGCAGTCATGGAAAAGGAAATAAAGGCAGAGGAACAAGGCCAAATGATTTTTGGCAAGGAGGAAATAAGAGACTCCAATTTTCCATTCACTTTGATGTTGATTCCGAATAGTTTAATCAACTCTTACAGACATGTTTTCTGAAATTAGCCAGAAAAAGACATTTTCAACCTTTGCCTCCACCTAAAAGACCACCTTTGCACCCTCATCCTAATATATCTGGCATACTAGTGCAACCACATGTTTCCTTACCACCTGAGGTCCCAATCAGTGATGGATGGAAAGATGTTGTAAATCCTTCCAAAGTTCATGTTAATGGATGGCCCACGATGTCTTTACCATTAACCCCCTCCCCCACCTAAGTGGCCTGCCAAACACATTGAATTAGTGACATATCATGCTCATGAAACTTAGCCACTAAAAATACTTAAGTTCCTTTACCAAGAACTTGAACCTTCTAAAGGGAAACAATTGGCTAATTCTTCTAAGCCTGACCAATCTGAAGCATCCTCACACTCAATCACATCACATTCCCAACACCCTGGACAAGAAGAAAAACACATCTTTTGGAGATATGCACCCAGTAGCATCAGAATCAAAAGGTAAAATGCCAATCAAGGCAGATTCATAGATTCCCAAGCTGACGTAGTCTAAGGAAAGTGGACAGAGGCAGACCGCCTCACACAAAAATTCTAATTTCTGATTTTATCATCTTATTTTACTTTGACTTCATTGTTGGGACATACTTTACATTTTTTTGGACAACAAATTATATTTTGGACATCTTGTTGACTTACTTATTTTGGGCATGTATATGTATATATACTTGGTATTTGGGAGTCACAAGTATGTTTTGAAATATTTCACGTGTTGGTTGATTGGGATATGTGTATAATGATGTTTTGATAACATTGATGCATATTTATTGATGAAGGAACAAGGGGATATTTTGAAAATTAAACAATAGAGTTAATTAGGGGGTCCCCACCTATTAGTTAATATTTATTATATCCTTCTCCTTATTTATTAATATTTAATTATGAGTTGTCCCTATCTAACTAAAAGTTATTTAAATAGATTAACTAAAAGTAGTTGGAACTACTCAAAACTACTTTTGGATAATAAAAGGAAAACAAAAGGGACAAGCAAAAGGGAGAGACATAGAATCATAGACTATGATATGGTTTGTTCTTTCTCTAGAGTGAGATTACATTACTAGTTCATTCATTTCTCAAACACTTAAAAGCTAAGAACTTCTTGTTGATAGTAAAATATTATTGAAGGTGTCAATAAGAAGGACCAATAAGCATTGAAAGTTGACATGCTTTAGAGGGTTGATCATCCGTTTATGATAATTTGTAAATTCTTATTGGATTTATGAATTGATTTTCAGTGCTAATTAGGATTATTTTGTAGAGTCAAGACAATGACATATTGTGGCTTGTTGATCCAATTTTTCTCAGTCTTGGTTTTATTTAAAAGACACCAATTGTCTCTGTGTGATGTAACATTCCGCCTCTGAATTCTAAGTCTTATTTTGGTCCTTACCCATTATGGGGTATGAAATAATGTTATTGGATGTATTTCATAACTGAATTAATAAAATAATTTGATGGTTTTGGGGTCTCACTTTGGACTATATGTGTAATCTTTATTTCATATTTTCTATTTTATGACTGATCATAATATTGTTATAAATTTATGTTATAAATATTTCTTTATTTCTTTTTCATAGCACAACATAAAGTCAACATTAGGCCCATGAACATATTTTTTGAGGACTAATTGATATTTTTGCAAAAGGATATAATCATAGGGTAATAATCCTGATATCTTGCCTTAGCTCAGGAAGATTCAAAAATGTTGGTACAAGGATAACCATTCATTTTCATCAACACCATTGATATTCTCCTACAACTATCTCGATTTTCCACCAGCTCTTCCTCCTGGCCTTCTCAACCCAAGGAATGTACCCCTTCGTTGATCTCATTCCCTCGGGCATCCCATTATCTTATCATGGTATCTCTTGCATTGGTAACCAGGAATCTCTCAGTTGGGAACTCAAGGGAACTTTCATCCAGGAAAACTACCAACAAACAATAACAAACACTTGTTGTTACAGTGCAAGTCACTCAAGAGTTCACTCTTTATTCACGACACCCTGGCTCTTCAGTCTTCAGCTCCAAATATGCTCCAAAAATGCTTTAGCATGCTCTATAGTTCACCCTCCATGGATGTTCCAGCTCCAAGCTCTCTTTCTTTCTCTCTACTTGCTGTTCATGCCCAAAAACTAAATGTCCAAAATTGTTGTAGCTACCCACACAAATTTACTCTCCTTTGGCTTGTTTTCTTGACTCACACACTCCCTTAAGATGATTTTACTAAACCCCCATGCTTCTAATAACCATGGGATGTGACTTCTCATAACCACCCTCTTACATGCATTCAATGATTGTTTATGGGAACACTCAATAAAAATCTAGAGTTTAATACATAATGATAATAAAATTTAGGAATGTAGGTGATCCAGGAGGATCTCGGTGGCCACCCACCTATTCCAACTGGCTCAAAAGAGTTCAGTGGAAATTTACTATTTTTAGCAGTTTTTTGGTTCCTAAACTTCCGGGCCCATTTGGAGGGCCTAAACAAAATTTTTCCACAATAGGACACCTCAATAATAGCCAAAGGCTCTGATTGAGCCCTCAAAATGAGTCTCGTTGTCGATACCTTTCCAATGAGATATCGTGCGCCCAAAACAAAGACCGTATGCCAAAGTTACGCCTCCGAGAAGTTGATACACCAAACTACCCAAAATGGGATCCAAAAAACTATTGGCTTTTCATCTTCCGGGGTTAGGGTTTTGGATTTTATTTATGATAAAAAGGAATTTGGAGCCTCATTGTAGCATTCGTCTTCTTACGAATGTGAGTATCTGTCACATCTCTTCTCAGAGATAAGATGCCACCATTCTAGCGAGTCTTTCAATTTGTATTTCTACAGTTTTGTACATTTCGCTCATTAATAGAAATTGTGTATTAATGTACTATGTGTTTATAGTTATATCTCCGATATATATTTTTTATATTATTGGATATCTGATATATCTTTGTACATTTCTTTATTATATCTCTGCTCTCGTTTCGTGCCAAAAATAATCTGGATTAGTGGTATCAGAGTAGGCTGCTCTTGATCATTTTTCAGTGTATGTCCCCGATGAGGTATGAGTATAGGAAGTTGGGTCTCGATCTTGTCTCTCTTGAGGAAAATCTCTCTCTCACACCCAAGAAACCCTACACGACGGAAGAAAATAAAAGCGATAGAGCATAAGGTTCTATTAATTTGTTGCTTGAGCAAGCTCTCACACGACAGAGGGATGAAATGATGGAGAATTTTCTCCACATCCTTCAACACCTGCCGATAAGAACAAGCACATATTCATCAAGCGACCACTTTGGAAGAACCTCTCCCTTCAAGATACAAGTTGATTTATATATTCCCGTATTTGAAGGTTAGATAGATGCATATTCCCTAGAAAAATAAGGTTATTTCTCTATTCACAAAATTTTCGACAGGGAAAAGATCACCTTTGCACTCCTTAAGGATCTCCCCCATGTCAAACATTGGTGGGAAAATTACTCGAAGAAAAGTTATATAGAAGAGTCTAGAATATATGGGGTCGAGCTCACTTGGGGTTATTTTTTGGATGCGATGAAGGAAAAATATTACCCCATTGGTAACCATGACGACCAATACATGAGATGGACCACACTACGACAAGACAAGGGGACAAACAGTGCCAGAGTTCTCAAATAATTTCCATACCTTGTGCACCAAGTTGGGTATCAAAGACTCCGAGAGATATCTGGCTCTCAAATACTGCCGGGCTCTGCAAAGGTACATCTAAACTGAAATGGATTTCCTGGACATCTCATCACTGGGAGCTTCCTATCGATATGTTGTCAAAATTGAGAAGAAATTTAGGTACCAGAACAAATGGGAGTTCGATTCTACAAATACGCAATAACCAAAGTATGATAAATATGACCCTAACAGACAACCTCTCGAAGACCCATCCAAGACATAGGAAAATAAGGGTAACGAAAAGATGAAGGACATTGGAAAGTGGTGTGATTTCCACAAAATCCCCTCACACAACACTGATGAATGTCACTCAAAAAAATTATTGGTGGCCGAGATCAAATAAAAGGAGATGAACCCTGATTCAGAATGCGATTCAAAAAATAATCGAAGAAGACAGATCATCGATGCAGACCCCACTGCTACTGTTGCAACCACAACAATTCAACCAGAAGAACCAACCAATCTGAAAGAGGGGTAGCACCTTTTTCATTCACATATGTGGGTGAAGGGAACCCCAATGCATTTTATTGTTGATAGTGTAATCTAGAAGAACCTCATCTCAACAGAAGTCGTCAAGAAGTTGGGATTATCGACAACACCACACCCACAACCATACAACATCGGGTGGCTTCATCAGGGATGAGATCTCCATGTCAGCTAACAATGTCAATTGTCATATGACATCCATCCATTCAAGGATAAGGTGTTATGTTATTTTCTATAGGATACCATAGGTAGTTCCAACTAATGTCCCATCTAAACAGTGCTGCAAGGTAGCATCTCCTACTACAAAATTCAGCTTCTTCATAATCTGTTCAAAAGGTGAATATAAGGACACTACAACCACTGCAACCTTAGTCCAATAAAATTCTATCCAGTGGAAGAAGTTAAACAATATTGAAACAAATCAAAAATATTCCTTCTGCGCATAGTCATCTCATCAGTTTCTCAACAACCTCCCACAAACCAAGTAGCAAAACTTCTCCATCAAGGCAAGCAACTCACCAAGGTTCAAATTCAGCAAACACTTCCCCCTCTCCCCCTGGAACTCAATGCAATTGAGACCATTTATTCCTAAGGAGGGAGGATTTATCTAGGAGGATCTCAGTGGCCATCCACCTATTCCAACTGGCTCAAAACAATTCTTTGGAAATTTACTATTTTTAGCATTTTTTTGGTTCCTAAACTTTCGGGTCCATTTTGAGGGCCTAAACGATGTTTTTTCAGAATTGAGCACCTCAATGAATATTAATGGATCTTATTGATCCCCCAAAATGAATCTCCTCGTCGATACCTTTCCAACGAGCTATCGTGTTCCCCAAACAAAGATCGTATGCCAAAGTTACACCCTCGGGAAGTTGATACACCAAACTACCGAAAAGAGGATCCACAAAACTGTTAGCTTTTCATATTCTGGGGTTAGGGTTTTGGATTTTATTTATGATAAAAAGGCCTTTGGAACCTCATTTTAACATTCATCTTCTTGTGAATGTGAGTAGCCATCACATCTCTTCTCAGAGATAAGCTGCCACCATTCTAGCGAGTCTTTCAATATGTATTTCTACAATTTTGTACATTTCGCTTATCAATAGAAATTGTGTATTATTGTATCTCTATGTTTATGGTTATATCTCTGATATATCTCTGTTATATTATTGGATATCTGATATATCTTTGTACATTTCTTTATCATATCTTCGCTCTCATTTCATGCCGAAAATAATCCGGATCAATGGGTGGAATTAATAGACATGGGTAATCTCCCCTTGGACCTCTCTCTTATGAATTCTCTTAGACCCTCCCATCTCTTGTGGATTAATTCAACCCCCATATTTTTCCATGTCCCCTTAGTAGTTGGCATCACATTTTATGATTAACATTCAAAAATACGTTCACTTATACATTGCTTTGGACGTATCCACACATTATATTTACATTAAGCATTAACTAAAATGGGGATTATAGTGGGGATTTTGCATTCCCCCTCCCCTACAATTTTGCGTTGACCTCGGAGCACACTATGTCGATATATGTATATGAAAATTTATCTCACAATACTTAGAAAATAAAATTATGCAATTTCACAACTCCAACTATAGTTCGAATCATAATCTCATATTTCTCTCAACCCACTTGCCCAAGGAATGCATCATTCATTTATCAGGGATAACCCAATGCATGTAACATTTTTCTGTTAGGATTATCCCAAAGAATGAGCCATTCTTTTATTAGGGTCCTCAACGTAGTTGGATAGGACTATGAGATGTGGTTCCAAAATTCTAGCTACTCAAAATGGAGTCTTGCATTCCATTTTCTTCATATTGACAAAAGTTTAAGGGTATTCCTCTTGCATGTTTTTCTCATGATCCCATGTAGCATCTTTAGGACCATAGCAAGTCCATTGAACCTTTACCACCCCTATGGATTTGTTTCTAAGCACTTTGACTTTCTGGTCCAGGATACATACCGATTCCACTCATAAATCCCATTCGTGCTCCACCTCAATCACATTCCAATCAATTATGTGGTTAGGATCAGGCACATATTTATTTAATAATGATACATGAAATACATTATGCACTCTCATGGATGCCAAAAATGCTAACATGTATGTATTTGGTTCTATCTTTTCTAAGATTTTGAAATTTCCAAAATATCTTGCTGCCAACTTTAGGTAACTTCCTAATCTTAGATAACTTCTTTTCGTCGTCACTTTTAAAAACGCATGTTCGTCCACTTTAAAATATTTAAACACTCTATTATTGTCTGCATAAATTTTCTGCTTGTCCTAGGAAGCCTTTAAGTTTTTATTAATCTTTTCCATTTGTTCCTCCATTTCCCTCAACAAATATGGCCCAATAACTTCCCTGTCTGCTGAATTATCCCAACTTACTGGAGTGTTACACTTTCTGCCATACAATGCTTCAAACAGACTCATTTTTAATGAGGCATGGTACCCATTATTGTATGAAAATTCCACTAAGTGGATATAATCCTCCCACTTTGATGGTTGATCCATCACATACATTATAAGCATGTCTTCAATTATTCTGTTAGTCCTCTTTATTTTCCCATTTGACTCTGGGTGATACGTTGTACTAAGATTTAAGTTTTTCCTAAAGCCTTTGAACAAACCCTTCCAAAAATTGGAAGTAAACTTTGGATCTCTATCGAAAACAATTTCCTTAGGTACTCCATGTAGCCTGACAACTTATTTCATATAAATTTCTACAATATTTGATGCCTTGTGTGTTGTCTTTACTAGAATAAAATGCATTGCCTTAGTTAATTTATCCACCACCACCATGATGGAATCATGCTGCTTCATTGTTCAGGGAATCTTTGTAGTAAAATCCACTTTGGAAACTTCCCACTTCCATTATGAAATGGGTAATGGTTGCAATAACCTAGTCAGATGCATATGCTTAGTCTTCACTTTCTGGCATTCTAGACATTTAGTTATGTAATTAGCCACTTCTTTCTTCATTATCGGCCAAAAATATTGGCTTCTTACAACCGCAATTATCTTCTAGTATCATGGGTGCCCATCATATGACACATTGTGTATTTTCTTTAGCACTTAATTTTTCATATCGTTGGAATTTGACACACACTTTTCCTTTGTACACGAGAATTCCATCTTCCTTCAACTCATAAAAAATATTTTTCTGCTGAAAATTTCCTTCTTGTAATTTTTTGTTTTAATTTCAAATACCGTTGATCCAAATTTGTTGCTACAATGATCTTATTTAGATTAGTATTGTACATGTTAATGGCTGCAACATGCTTCTCATGTTCTCTCCTGTTGAGTGCATCAACCAATTGATTTTCTTTGCCTTTTATGTGCTTAATCTCAAAGTCATACTCACTTAGAAATTCCAACCATCTAGTTTGTCTGGCATTTAATGTGGGTTGTCCAAACAAATGCTTCAGACCATAGTGGTCCGTCCTTAGCTCAAATATTCAACCCATGAGGTAATGTCTCCATATTTTTAATGCAGGTACAATTGTCACTAACTCTAGATCATAGGTATCATAATTCCTTTCATGTTCTTTTAGTTTTATAGACTCATAACATACCACATGATCTTTTTGACTGAGAAATCCACCGATCCCTTCCTTGCATGCATCAATGCACAAAAAAAAGTCTTCATCACGATCTGCAATATTCAACACCATCCTTTAATGTTTCTCATGTTCCTCTTCTGACTTAGAGTAGATGATTATATCATCTAGGAATACAATCACAAACTTGTCCAAGTATTCCCTGAACACTCCATTCATTAGGAACATGAAAACAACTGGGGCATTTGATAGTCCAAATGGCACTACCGTGAATTCATAATGCCCATATCTTGTCCTGAATGTTTTCTTACTGATGTCTTCTTCCTTTATCCTTAATGGTGATAGCCTTATCTCAGATCGATATTGGAAAATATTCTTGCAACTTTCAGCTGATCAAACAAATAATCAATTCTTGGCAAAGTATATTTGTTCTTTATGATGACCTTATTAAATTGTATGAAATAAATACACAACCTTAAGGTTCTATCTTTCTTCTTCACAGAAAGAACCAGGGCACCCCAAGGTGACACACTTGGACGTATATACCCCTTCTTTAAAAATTCTTCAAGATACATCTGTAACTCCTTCAATTTTGGCGTACCCATTCTGTATGGTGTCTTGGACACTACAACAACTTCTGGCACCAAATAATAGAGAAATCAATGTCTCTCTTTGGTGAAAATCTCGGGATCTCCCTAAAAACATCTTCAAAATCCATCAAGATCGAATGCTCTTCAATTCTTTCCACTTTATATTTGGCTACCTCTTCCATATGGGCTGAAAAAATATGACATCCCTTCTTGAAACTCTTTTTCAAATGCATAGCTGAAATATCTCCAATAGCTACGACTCTTTGAATGCCTCGAACATTGTCTTGCTGACCTTCATCAAGACACGTGATTGTCTTGTTGTATCAGTCTAGGATAGCATGGTGTTTTTCCAATCAATCCATTCCAATTAGACAATCATATGAATCCAATGGTTTTATGTTCACATATACCTTCGTACCGAGTCCATTCATGTCTATCATACAATATTTAACCAACTCATTGATTTTCCTCTTAGCTCCTGTGGCTAATTGAACTAACCGTTATTTCTTATGCATACTCCTTTGCAAGTGAAATATTTCAACAATGTTAGCATTTATGTAACTATGGCTAGCTCCAGAATCAATTAAAATTGATATGGGATGGTTATCAATTTTACCTTCCACTTCGATCATGTGGGATTGATATTTTGCTTGCTTGTTGTCCAAGGCTGCATAACTCCTTGTCATGTTTCCTCCCATGTCCTCAACTATTTAAACTTCTTGAATGTTGTGGAAAATCCTCATTCTTTCTCCTTTGTGAGGGCAGTCCCTATATAAGTGATTTCCCTTACATCCCCACCATTGTACATGCAACTTCCTTGGCCTTTTCACAAATGAATATGCAGTCTTGTGCTCATTTTGGGTTGATTGAACTTTCTGATTTTCTTGGGTGTTTTTCTTGAAAAGGGGTGGATTAAAACCTTTATGCCTTTGATCATTTTTACCCTTCATCTTGTCATCCCAAGCTTTCTGTAAAACTAGCCTTCCACTGCTTTGCTCATAAATATGCTTTGCTCTCCTTATGGCTTCCTCTAAGGTTTTGGGGTTATGATATTGAATCTTGTCACTATATAAATAGGGTAACCCACTTAGAAACCTTTGGATTTTGACTTTCTCATCCTTTATGAAGTCAACATATTTTAGAAATTCAAAGAACCTCTTCTCATATTCATTCATTATCATGGTTCCCAACTTGAGTTCGAATAACTCTTTCATCTTCCTTTTGTAATAATGCTCAGGAAAATATTTCTCTTGGAAATATCCTTTGAATTGCCTCCATGAGATCCTTTTCTCATCAAGGTTCTTGGCTTGTCTAAACTGGTCCCACCACATGGTTTCCTTTCCTTGCAAATGGTAGGTGGCAATTCTAGCTTCTACTTGGGAGGGGTATGTTGGAAGATTGATGTCAACCCTAGTCATTGGTTTTGGACCGCAAGATTGATGAAGGTATTTGGACATGAAGGACAATGCACATGAAAACAAAACACCCATGGATGGATATTATACATCATGTTGTTTCTGATGGTAGGTGGCACATCATGTGGATCCTCATGGTTGAGGAGAAATGAATTTTTGAAAATGACGAAGTGAATTGAAGAAGGAAGTATAGGTCAACCTTTAAGATAATTAAAGAAAAGAATTACAAAATAAGAAAGTGTGAGGTCGGCCCTAATGTTAAAAGGAAGTGACATAAAGGGTATACATACATATCATTATACATTCATTTTATATACACAAGTCGAATTTTAGAGGAAATCGAAAGTAAAGAAGGCTGGATTTCAAGGGAGGATGAAGTTTTTTGGTGATGTGTTCTAAGTCATAAACAGGTGTTCCGGGTAAAAAAATCATAACTTATTCATAGAGAATCCAAATGAAGTGAGAAAAATTTCATTGGAAAGAGTACGGGTTGTAGTTTCTTGTGTGTGAGTTTCAGAATCTGATGTTAAATATTGAGCGCAGGGCATTCTGTACAAGTTCGCTCTTCTGAATAAACCAAAATTTAATAAGGTCTACCGTTCTCTCTATTACTTATTTTTGGGGAGGATTAAAGGAGTGAAAATTGGAGGAGTTTCAGAGAATACATTGAGTAATATTATCTACAGGATCAAATTATTCCAAGAATTGAAGAATTGTAGGAGTTGAAGAAGTCTCAGGAAACATTATTAGGTTCTATGTGATGGTTGGTTGATGGTGATGATTTAATGTAAAGTTTTATTATTTCTCATATATTCTTTGGTGGAAGGAAGGGGCAAGTATGGAGAGGTCAACCCTCTCTTGATATTTGAGGATTGTATATTCCTCTTGGAGGTTTATCCCTCCCTTTATATTTGGAAGTTGTAGCTACCTTTGGAATTCATTACTTCCCTTGAACAATAACTATTGATTATTTCTCATATATTGTGCATGGTGTATTGTGGTGTATTAGTGTAACTCTTGTACTATTGTTCATTATTCATTGGATATAATTGAATGGTTTAAGTATAAATTGAAAAAGGTTTTAAATTGTACTTGATACTGATTCACCCCCCTCTCAGTATCAACAATTGGTATCAGAGCAGATTGCCTTCAGAACAGTTTAACCACTGGAAGAAAAATACTGAGCAGATATGGATGACCATGAGCACATTTCAAATGGGATTCAAATATTTTACGGAAGAAATTATGCATACTAGAGTGATAGATTGAAATATTACCTAAGATATTTGGGAGTAGACATTTTGTACTCAGTTGTAAATGGTTATGTAATCCCAAATAATGCTCCAACCAATCCAAATGAGAAGAAGCTTATGAGTTGTAATTCAAAAGATAGACATGTTATTCTAGGAGCATTGGCACCAACCATTCCTAGAAAAGTGATGGGATGCAACACTGCTAAAAATGTATGGGACAAACTCAAGAGTATCTACGAAGGTGATCCAAAAGTTAAGCAGGTCATGCTTCAACAACATAGAAAAAAAATTGAAAATTTGAATATGAATGAAAAGAAAGAGATTGCAACCTATTTTCTTAGAGTTGATGAAGTTGTTAATGCTATCAGAGGATTAGGTGAAGATATCGATGAATACTTGGTTGTACAAAAAGTGTTGAGATCACTTCTCTTGAAGTATGATGCTAAGGTATCCGCCATTGAAGAAACTAGGGACTTGACCAAAATGACAATGGATGAATTACATGGGTCTCTTATAGCATATGAAATAAGAACAGGTATATAAAGTGACCAAACAAACAATGGATCAACCTTTAAAGCCATAAACAAGACAAAATACAAGGATAACGACCTTAATGAAGAAATAACAAATTTCCTAAGAATGTTCCAGAAGGGAAGTGGAAGATACAAAGGTAAGTCTCCTCTTGAGTGCTTCAATTGTGGTAGAATATGACATATTGTTGAAAAATGATACTATAAAAAGAGAAGTCTCAACAATAAAAAGAGCTTCTACTCCAAGGATGATGACATCCCTTAGATGAGAGTGATGAAGAAGATAATGATGGAGGAAAAGTCCTCTTCATAACCCAAGAAACCCAGGATGATGATCACAAGAATTCTAAAGAAGAAGAAATCATTTCTGAAGAAGATTCAGATGAAAACACCAACCTTGATTCCTTTTGGGGATACAAACATAATTCATAGAGTGAACAAGAAGATGAGAATATTGAAAAGTTGAAGCATGTTGAAACTGAAAATAGCAAGCTTAGAAACACAAACATAATACTAAAAGGTGAATTGAGTAGTTGTGAAGAAGAAAATTACAAGCTTGAAAATACCATTGATAGCTTGAAGGAACAATTAGAAGATTATGAGAAATTGAAAGAAAAATTGGATCACACAAAAGGGGAGCTAATATTGACAAAAGAAAAGTTGAAGAAGTTTGAAAAAAAAACGCTAAAAAATTAGATGAGATCCTTAGCAGTCAAAGATCTCCAAATGAAAAGACAAGACTATGATACAATGACAGTTTGAAGACAACAAAACAAGAGAAGGAATATGAAAATGATGAAACCAACACTCCAGAACAAGTTGAACAACAAGATAGAAGACTAGAATTTAGAAGGAATGAGACATCAAGAAGATCCTCTCCCATGAGGTATGAAAGCAATCACTATGAAGGAAACTACAGAAGAATTGATTGTGAACCCAGATGGACCACACCACAAAGAATATCACTTACTCCCATGTATCAAAATTTCTTTCTTGGACATTGTTATACTTGTGGAAATTTTGGACACAAGGCAATCAATTGTAGAATCAATGGAAGGAATAACTACACAAGCTATATGAAAGGTGAAAATAGTAGATATGGAAATGTTCGTAGATCTGTCAACATAAATTATAATCCATTTGACCCATTAATGGATCAAAATATTGTATGTTACAAGTGCAATAATCTTGGTCACAAAGCATGAGATTGCAGAGAGATGAAGGAAGATAATCATATGCCAAATGTTTGTATACCAACTACAACATGGAAAAGGAAATAAATTCCACACAATAAAAACTGTCGAATAGCATTGGTCACTAAAGAATGAAAAGAAGAAGATGAATAGTTTATAGACAGTGGGTTCTCATCTCATATGACCGGAGATCAAAGAAAATTCGTTAGCTTGAAGAAAAACGATGGAAATGTTGCATTTGGAGATGACTCATCTACCAAAATACTTGGAAAAGGAACTGTAAAGCTTGGAAGTGAAAATGTAAAAGCAGGAAAGGTCTTATTGGTTGAAGATCTGAAGCATAATATCCTCAATGTCAGAAAAATATGTGATCAAGGATACACTCTTACGTTTGACTCCCGAAAATGTAAAATCAGAGAAAATAACTCAGGAAGATTGGTTGCAACAGCAACAAGAAGACCAAAAAACATATACATCCTAGACATGAAGAAGAGAGAGAATACATAAGCCACACTAAAGTATTCCAAGGAAGAAAAAGTCCCAAATACCAAAAATAAGGATGAAGTATTATTGAGTGCCACATGTTTAGGGGGAGCAACCCTAAAGAATAAGGTCACATTATGCCATTGAACTCAGGGGGAGAAAACCTACCCTTTTCCATTGATTTCAAAGGGGGAGAGAAATTGGTATCATGATGAAAGGGGGAGAATGAGTGTTGCCATAAATGACAAAGGGGGAGATTGTTGGAAGATTGCTTGTTGTCATTGATGTCAACCCTAGTCATTGGTTTTGGACCGCAAGATTGATGAAGGTATTTGGACATGAAGGATAGTGCACATGAAAACACAACACCCATGGATGGATAATATACATCATTTTGTTTCTGATGGTAGGTGGCACGTCACGTGGATGCTCATGGTTGAGGAGAAATGAATTTTTGAAGATGACAAAGTGAATTGAAGAAGGAAGTACAGGTCAATCTTGAAGATAAATAAAGAAAAAAATTACAAAATAATAAAGTGTCGGGTCGGCCCTAATGTTAAAAGGAAGTGACATAAAGGGTATAAATACATATAATTATACATTCATTTTATATACACAAGTATAATTTCAGAGGAAATCTGAAGTAGAAGGTCGGATTTCAAGGGAGGATGAAGTCTTTTAGTGATGTGTTCTAAGTCATAAACAGGTGTTCCAGGTAAAATAGTCATAACTTCTTCATAGAGAATCCAAATGAAGTGATACCAATTTCATTAGAAATAGTACAGGTTGTAGTTTCTTGTGTGCCATTTTTAGAATCTGATATTAAATATTGACCGTAGGGCATTCTGTACAAGTTCGCTCTCCTGAATAAACTAGAATTGAATAAGGTCTACCGTTCTCTCTATTACTTCTTTTTGGGGAGGATTCAAGGAGTGAAACTTGGAGGATTTTCAGAGAATACATTGATTAATATTATCTACAGGATCAAACTATTCCAAGAATTGAAGAATTGCAGAAGTTGAAGAAGTCTCAGGAAGAATCATCAGGTTCTATGTGATGGTTGGTTGATGGTGATGATTTAATGTAAAGTTTTATTATCTCTCATATATTCTTTGGTGGAAGGAAGGGGCAAGGATGGAGAGGTCAACCCTCTCTTGATATTGGAGGATTTTATATTCCTCGTGGAGGTTTATCCCTCCCTTTATATTTGGAAGTTGTAGCTACCTTTGGAAGTCTTTACCTCCCTTGAACAATAACTATTGATTATTTCTCATATATTGTGCATGGTGTATTGCGGTGTATTGGTGTAACTCTTGTACTATTGTTCATTGCTCATTGGATATAATTGAATGGTTTAAGTATAAGTTGAAAAAGGTTTTAAATTGTACTTGATACCGATTCACCCCCCTCTCAGTATCAACAGGGAAATCATGCAACTAGAAATATTTCTTTATTTCTAATAGCTAGGCCTCGACCTCTTCTCCTTTATTGTGCTCACCATTGAAAGTTGGTGGCTTGATTTTTCCGAGTTCACATTGAAAAATGTTTTCCCTGTGAATTATTCTTTTCCTATGGACATGAAACGCACTTGCGATACTCCCTAGCCTTGAACTTGCATGATTTTTTTGGGTGGATTTCCTTGGTGAATGATAGTTCCTTCTCATGATTCTTGATTTCCTATCATTTCCATGATCATCCCTTTTCGTATGGGATCTCGATGTTGTCACTTGTATATCATTGGATGCTTACTTGGTGCCAAAGTATTTGTTGAATTTCTTATGAAACACATTTAAACTCTGAAGTATCTCTTCTTGGGCCTTCATAATCCTTTCATTATCTACTCTATAGCTTTTCACTTCTCTATGCAAGCTTCTCATAGTTACAGGATCCAACTTGTCTCTTCTTCCATTTGATTCTATTTCAGCATTACCTATGTTGACATGAAGACCTATGATCTCTTCCTCATGGCTATAAGATCCTTGAGAATATTCCATAACTCCAATCCTCATATAAGAACCAAATTTGTTTTCCTGTACCTCTAATTATACAATAAATGTGCATGTAATAATTACTGTTAGAACATGCATAACATAAAACATTTAATCAATTAGAATACATGTCATTCTTCTTATCAATTTATGAAGAAAATAATGGAAACCAAATGGAAGAATTCAATAATATAATTTCTTATATGCATTCCTCTCTGAAACAAATTTCCAACATCTATACTCATGCCTCAATCTAAGTTCCGAGTGAAAAGTTACAACATTTACAAGTTGCAATATCCACTCATTTACTACTAGAACAATCTCTTTATTTCTTTCTGAGAAGTTTTAGTGCCCAATTCAAAACTTTTATGTGGTGATATTTATTCTCCTCCTCAATATCTTTCCAATGACTATTCATTTTCTTAAATACGAGATCCGATCTGAAAGTTATGGTCTGGAGAAGTTTTGATTGTTTTACCCAATTTATCCTTGTATGCTATATGTGTCTTCTTTTTCTTCAAGTACATTTTTAAATACCTAGATCCTAAATATGGCTCCATGGTTGTCTTATATGGATTATAATATTTCCATAGAGTACTCTTGGCTCCAAATGAACCTATGAGTAGAGAGTTATGCACTCTGGAAATAAACTGATGCTAAATTTTTTCCTTAATTGTTTTGGTTGTAACTTTCTCATACAAGCTTTGTTTTGCACCTAGAATAGCTCATTAGATAACTCTTTCTGAGTTCTTTTATTTGAGCTACATAAACAGAGTGTACCTTAGTACATTCTACTCTTATGGGTTTTTATTGGATAAACACATCATTTAGGGCCTCAAAATCAAACCACAAGATCATGACCTTCAAAAAAATGAAAATTTTGGAAACTTTCATATAAAATTGATTGTTTTACTATTATAACAACCCTTTAAATCTGAGCCATTGATTCGAGTTCCATTGGTGATCGACGATTGACACTTTCCTTTGGACACACACACCATTTTCCCGAACTGATGAACCAACCATTGACCATTGACCCATTCCCTTGAAAATCGATTCACAACACAATGCGAAGCCGATTGACCCAACCATCGACCGTCAATGATTTCCATTAGTGAATGAAACTCCTAGTCAATTCTCCTAATGCATGACCATCGACCCATTGGCAGTCAGTCATTTCTCTTGGAAACCACTTGTAACAGATCGCTAAAACGGATGACCCAATCGTCATCCATCCCTGTTGGTTGATGAAACACATGTTCAATTTGGTTGACTCGACCATCGGTCATCAACCTCTTTTGGGCTGCCGTGACATAACACGTGGATGCTGATGTGGCATGAAACATCTTATTGAGGTGTCAACTTGGATGAAATGGAAGAACATGTGGATGCTGATGTGGCATAACACATCATCAACCTCTTTCCTTCATCAACCATCAGTCATTTCTCTTTGGTAAAATGAACACCTCGTCGAATCGGTTGATGTCTGATGGCCCACCGACCATCAATTATTTCTCTTGCATGATCAAAACACTTCGCTGAATCATTCGATTACTGACCATTGACCCATTGGCAATTGGCAACTTATCTTCCTCGATCGAAACACTTTGTTGAATCAATCGATGCCCGAACATTGACAACTTCTCTTGCTCAAATGAAACATGTTGCTGAATCGACCAACACCTGACCATCAACATATTGGCCATCAACGATTTTCATTGGCGATTGAAAACACTTTGTCAAATCTGGTCGACACCTCACCATTGACCGATTGGTTTCCTTTGGCCAACTCCAACTCTTAGATAATTTTTGACTAAAATCTTGATGAATTTGGATTGTCGATATCCAAGCCAAGATTATCTTGATCGTTGATAGGCTCCAACTCCCAAATAACCAAAATTAATCTAGACCGTCGATCTACTTCAAATTCCCAACCACCGAAAATGAATCTCGACCGTTGATCTACTCAACCTTTCAGATGACTAAAACCTTATGAATTTTTAAATTTATCAAAGTTAATTTGGGTTGTTGATCGCGAGATCAAACACAATATTGGTTGTTGATTCACCAAATTGTCTACAACTCTTCAATGGCCATTGAAACACAAAATTTGATGTTCCAAGTCAAATTGAACTCTGCAACTCTGTATATTTACACCATTAAACCTGTCAGACAATTTTGAGTCATCTAAATTATAATTTGTTCTCATGAATTTGGGGATTTCTCTCTAATTTCTCACCATTTCTCACCATTTCCCCCCAAATTTGCATAGACCGAAATCTATAATAGAAAATTTTCCCAAATTCACACTAGTTCATGGTCCATGTAGGTCCAATGTTTGAAGCATAAGCTTTGATACCATAATGTAATGTTTCCCATCCCATTTGAGGAACATTGTGGTGCAAAATACTCATAAAAGCAAAATTTAAGCTATCTAATTAATTTCCTGTTGCTTCCAACTACGAATTACACACACAGATTTAATTGTTATCTGTTATTATTAATTAAATGCATATACAACATTATAAATTAGACATGAAATGTAGGTACACAACTCAACACAACAACATATAATCTTTCTCATCCCCATAGTTCATGCACAACAATTTAAACACATAAATTAACACAGTAACAAGATAAAACACTTATCTTTTAATAATAATTGTGCAACCAGCTGCTTGGGATGTACATTCCACCCAACCATAGACTTGGTATTCCAAATCTCAATAGCAAGCCACCCCAAGTTGGGGCTAGCAATCCACAAAAGAGGGTGGTCTCTCGTAGTCCATTCACAGCTCAGAAATCCCACAACCCACTGATATTATCCTACAACTATCCCACCAAATATCTTCCTCTTGACCCTCCCAACCCAAGCAATATACCCCTTCACTGATATCAGTCCCTTGGCCATCCCGTTCATTTATCAAGGTCTCTATGACATAGGTAACCGATAATCTTTCAGCTGGGAACTCAAGGGAACTTGTTGCCAACAAAACTACCAGCAAACAACAAAAAACACTTGTTGTTACAGTGCAACTCACTCAAGAGTTCACTCTTTAGGCCTAATAACTTGGATCTTAAGTATCCAACTCCAAATACCCTCCAAAAACTCTCCAGCATGCTCTATAATTTTCCCTCCATGGATGTTCCAACTCCAATCTCTCTACTTGATGCTCATGCCCCAAAACTGAATGTCCAAAATTGTTGTAGTTGCCCATATGAATTTCCTCTCCTTTGGCATGCTTGCTTGGTTCACACACTTCCCCAATATGATTGTACTCAGCCCCCATGCTTCCAATAATTATGGGATATGACTTCTCACACCCACCCTCTTACATGCATTCAACTATTGGCTTTGGGGAAACTCAATAAAAAAATACACTTTAATACATAATGATAATAAAATTAAGGAATGTGGGTGGAATTAATAGACATGGGTAAATCCCCCTTGGAATCCTCTTATAGGCATTCTCTTAGACCCTCCCCTCTCTTGTGGATTAATTCATTGATCCAGATTTTATGAGTAGAATGAAATGAGTACAGATTATTAACAGATGCTTATCAAAAAATAACATAGATACAGTAAAACTGGTTTTCTATTCAATAACGAAATAAGCTGAAACTGTAAAATGCAGCAGAAACAAGCTTGCTGGAATGGTGGCAGCTTATCTCTGAGAAAAGATGTGACAACAACACACATTCGCAAGAAGAAGGTTACAATGAGTATCTGAAGGAATTTTTACAATAAGAAAGAATGACCAAAACCATAGAAATCCAAAAACCTAACCCTAGGAGATGAAGTGCCAAAAGTCATGTGGGCCCCGTTTGGGTAAGTTGGTACATCAACTTCCCGGGGTCATAACTTTTGCATATGATCTCCGTTTTAGGCGTGTGATAGCCCGTTGGAAAGGTATCGTCGAGGAGATTCATTTTGGGGGCTCAATTATTCTTTTGAGTATCATTGAGGATATCAATCCCAAAAAACCTTCATTTAGGCCCTCAAAATGGCCCCAAAACTTAAAACTGCTAAAAATAGTAAATTGCCAAAATTGTCAGAAAACTATTTTGAGCTAGTTGGAAAAGGTGGGTGGCCACCAATATCCATATGGATCAATCCTCCCTCCTTAGGGAGCAATGATATCCATTGCATTGAGGTCCCCCATTAGATGAGGAAATTTCTGATGAATTTGGCCCTGGGTGAGCCACTTGCCTTGGTGCAGGAGCTGCCTTGCTTTGACGACTCGATAAAGCTGGATCCTTTGTTGTCGAGTGCCCTTGATATGTATATCCACAATCTGATCATTGGATGCATATTGTATGCAGTCAGGGTTGAGCTCTATTGGTGTCAGCTATTCTGCTACTTCTGAGGTGTCCAGTAATGGTGGGAAATAAGGGCGAAGAAGATCCATGTTGAACACTGGGTGCAAGCCAAGGAAAGGAGGTATGCTGAGCTCAAAAGCATTATCGCCCATGGCCTTGGTGATAGTGTATGAACCATAATGGAGTGGGTGAAGCTTTCGATGGGGTCCTGTAAGGCGTTCTTTCTGCAAGTGCAACCAAACTTTGTCGCCCACCTAAAAATTATGCGACACCCGATGTTGATCATGGCATTGTTTGTATTTGTCATTAGACTTCTGTAGGATATCCTGAACCTATTTGTGGATGTGCTAGATCCGCTCAATGAACTGGGTGGCTTTTTCATCTTCAGTTGGAGCAGGAGATGAGTCGGTCGAGGTGACCACAAGGGGAAGTGCAACATCTATGGGACCCAATGGTTGGAATCCCAACCCCACTTGAAAGGGGCTGTGACCGGTTGAGATATGAAGGGATCAGTTGTAGCTATGATGGACTTAGGGAAGGCTATCATCCCATGTGCGAGGGTGCTTTGAATTATACATACGAAGGATATGCACAACCATTCGATTTACAACCTCGGTTTGGCCATTTGTCTAGGGGTGGAAGGCCGTGGATTTGGTGAGTTTGGTGTCCATCAGTGACCAGAGGCTCGACCAGAATGTGATGAGAAATTGACTATCTCAATATGATACAATGGTTTGTGGGATTCCAAAATGTACCCAGACTCGTTCAAAGAAGAGCTTGGCAGTGGCCTCTGCTGTGATGCTCTTCTTGCAAGCAACCAGAATCGCCATCTTAGAAAAGCCATCAACAACCACAAAAAAACAGTCATTTCCCCGCTTGGTGGATGGGAAGCCCGACATGTAGTCCATTGAGATGGATTCCCATGGCCTGTCAGGAGTAAGAAGAGGGGTGTACAGGCCCTGTTTCTTAGTGGTCAGTTTGGAAATAGCGCAGGTAGTGCATGACCTGATATAATTGCTGACCTCCTGTCAAAGTTTCGGCCAGTAGAAATGTTTCTGTAGCATCGCCACTGTCTTTTAGATGCCGAAGTGTTCTGCCACCTAATTGTAGTGGGCTTCCCAGATCATCTTCGCTCGCTCACTTGATGGAACACAGATATGGCCCAGATGACACAACAACCCATCCCGAAGATGGAAATTATTGACAACTGTGTTTGCACCCAACATTTGGTAGGTGGTGGTGAAGTCGGGGTCAGTCTCATAGAGTTGGGGCCATCCAGATGTCTCATGGCCACAAGAGTCTAGCACCATGGTGAGTGCCGCGACTGGCAATCTGCTGAGGAAATCAATGACGCGATTGGTGCTTTCTGTTTTATACTTGATGTTGAGGTGGAATTGTTGCAAGTATGTGGACCACTTTTGATGGTGGTCATTCTGCAATTTTCCCTATGTCTGCATGAACTGCAGTGGCTTATGATCAATGTGGATGACTGTCTCCTTCCCAAGAATGTAATGTCTTCACTGGTGGCATGCTTGCACAATGGAGTACATTTCATTGTCGTAAGTAGGGTACTTACAAACAGTATCTGACAATGTATCGCTATGATAGGCCACGGGGTGGCCATGCTGAGTGAGAACGACGCCCACATCATAGTCTGAAGCATCTGTCTCGATCTCAAAGGGATGTTGTAGGTATGGTAGTGAAAGTACCGGGGTTGAGAACATGCACTGCTTCAAATCATCGAACGCTTGTAGTTGGGATCAACCCCACACAAATTTCACCTTACCACCACCCCTGTTTATTTGGCTGAGGGCCCATGCAATATGGGAGAAACCCAACACGAACCTGCGATAGAAATTGGCAAGGCCCAAGAAGCTCCGAAGCTCAGTGAGTGTTTTTGGGGTTGGCCAGTCATGGATGACTTGGATCTTGGCTGGATCCACATGTATGCCATGCTGATCAATGATGCAGCCCAGGTAATGGACCATGTCCATGCCGAAGGAGCATTTTTCCAAGTTGGCGTATAGCTTGTGCTACCATAGGGTGTGCAGAACCTGCTGAATATGCTTCAAGTGTTTGACCCAAGTCTTGCTGTAAATTAGAATGTCATCCAGATACACCACTACAAAAGTATTGGTGAATGGTCCCAGGATATCATCCATCATCCTCATGAAAGTGGTTGGAGCATTTGTCAAACCAAAGGGCATGACCAACCATTCAAAAAGGCCTTCCTTTGACTTGAAGGTAGTCTTCCATACATCTGCCTGTTCTATTGGGACCTGGTGGTAGCCAGACTTCAGATCAATCTTACTGAAGTATTTGGCCCCTGTGAGTTGATCAAGGAGGTCATCGATTCGGGGAATCAGGTACCAATTTCTGACTGTGATTTTATTCAAAGCTCAGTAATCAATACAGAGTCGCCAGGTTCCATGTTTCTTCTGTACCAACATGATTGGGCTCCTGCAAGGTGATGAGCTGGGGTGGATGTGACCCTTGTGGAGCAGTTCTTAGATCTGTCGCTTGATCTTCTTATTATCTAACAAAGAGCGATGATAGATTGGCCCATTGGGCAACACTGTATCGGGGGTTAGATCGATGGGGTGCTTGACCTGGCATTGCAGAGGTACCTCTGTAGGTGAGGAGAATATATCCTAGTATTCTTCCATGACCTTATCTACTTGCTTCTGCTGTGTGGAGAGGTCGGCCATAGATACCCTGCATGTGGCTGCGATCTTTTTCTTATTCTGAAAGAGAATCACAAAGAAGACAAACTTCTTTGTATGAGAGATGACCTTCTTGCATTTCTTAGCAGAGATCAAGGAAATGACACTAGGTGGGACTGCCTCGGGTATCCTGTACAATTTCCTATTCAAATTAATATTAACACTACGAGGCCTAGACTCATATACAACATGACGTTTCCATAAATAAGGTTGGCCCAAAAGAACATCACAAACTTCGAGAGGAGAAACATCACACAATACCTCCTCTTTGAAGGGCTTGATGTCGTATGACAATCAACACTGTTGGTTGACACAGAGATCACTTCCTTGGCAGAGCCATCCAGTGGTGTAGGGTTGTGGGTGCAGCGTTGTTGGCAGAGCCAACCACTTAATGACCTTTGCTGAGATGAGGTTCTTCTGGCTACCGCTATCAATGATGAAGTGAAGCGGGGTGCCGTTTACCCACATCTGTGAATGGAAGAGGCGCTCTCCTTCTTCTGGATCATCTGGTTCACCAGGTTGGAGCTTGGTGGTAGAAACGGTGGCACTAGGTTCCACGTCAATGATCCGTCTTCCCCTTTCTGGTTCTGGTGTAGAGTCAGAATCTGCATTTGATTCAGAGGCTTTCACTTCGACCACTAGAGACTGCTTTGAGTGACAATCAATAGTGTTATGCCAAGGGCTCTTATGGAAGTCACACCACTTCCCGGTATCTTTCTTTGTCTTTTCAGTGTCCTTCTTTGCTTGCGGCTTGGACTGGTTGTCCTGATATTGTCCATCTTTGCTTTGTCCTTTGTTAGGTGGGTTGGGGCCGCCCTTTCCTGGATTTTGTTGTGAGGGGTTCCCAGGCCCAAATTGTCGCGTCTTTTGTTTGAGCTTCTGCTCGATTTTGACGGCATATCGGTAGGCCGTGCCCAAGGATGAGATGTCCAGAAATTCCATTTCGGTCTGGATGCATCTATGCAGAGAACCGTGATACTTGAGCACCAGATTTCACTCCGAATCTTTGATACCCAACTTGGTGCGCAAGGTATGGAAGATATTTGTGAAATCTGGCACTGCTTGGTCTCTACTCGCTGCAGTGTGGTCCATTTGGTATACATGTCATCATAATTTTCGACAGGGTAGTATTGTTCCTTAATATCATCCCTGAAGGATTCCCAGGTGGCCTTGACTGAAAATAATGACTTTTCCTCTGTTTCCTTTTGCTCACAGAAAGTTTCCCACCAATCTTTGACACGGGGAATGACTTTGAGGAGTGCAAAAGTGATATTTTCTCTATTCATAAAGTTATGGATAGAAAAATACCCTTGTAGTAGATTCAACCACTTGTCTACAACATATGCATCTATATGACCTTCAAATATAGGAATATTGAAGTTTATTTGTACCTTGAAGGGGGCAGCGCCTCCGTTCGAAGAAGATGCGTCGCTTGTTGGTAGCCGCCGAAGGATTTGCGAGAAACTATCCATCATCTTGTTCCTCTATTGCATGAGGGATTCCTCAATCAACAATTTGAAAGGATCTCCTATCTCGTCATCTTTCTTTTCTCCTGCCATGGGAGGTCGCTTGGGCGTGCGAGAGCTTCTGTCCTCAAGAGAAACAAGCTCGAGACCCAACTCTTTGTACTCCGACCTCGTTGGGGACACGCATTAAGACGACAAGGAACAGACCGCTATGATACCATTGATATGGATTTTATGAGAAAAATGAAATGAATACAGATTATTAACAGGTGTTTAACACAAAATAACAGAGATACAATAAAACTGGTTTTCTATTCAATAACAAAATAAGATGAAACTGTAAAATGCAGCAGAAACAAGCTTGCTGGAATGGTGGCGGCTTATCTCTGAGAAGAGATGTGACAACAACACACATTCGTCAGAAGAAGGTTACAATGAGGCTCTGAAGGAATTTTTACAATAAGAAATAATTCCAAAAACCCTATACATCCAAAAACCTAACCCTAGGAGATGAAATGCCAAAAGTCATGTGGGCCTCGTTTGGGTAAGTTGGTACATCAACTTCCCGGGGTCGTAACTTTTGCATACAGTCTTTGTTTTAGGCGTGTGATAGCCCGTTGGAAAGGTATCATAGAGTATATTCATTTTGGGGGCTCAATCATGCCTTCGGATATCATTGAGGAGATCGATCCCGAAAAACCTTCATTTAGGCCCTCAAAATGGCCCCGGAACTTAAAACTGCTAAAAATAGTAAATTGCCAAAATTGTCAGAAAACTATTTTGAGCTAGTTGGAAAAGGTGGGTGGCCACCAGTATCCATCTAGTTCATTCATACCCCATCTCTGTCCATTTCCCCTTAGCATTTGACATCACATTTTATTATTAACATTTAGAAATGCATTTGCATATACATCGCTTTGGTCGTAGCCACACATGATATCTACATTAAGCATTAATTAAACTAAGGATTATAATGGGGATGTTACATCTGCATTTCTTTTCTATTCAATGCCTTAGTTAATTTAGCACATATATAAGTACACTATTTCAACAAAATGACATCTGGATACATACTTTCCAATTGTACAATCTAAAGCGAGATGCTTGTGGTTGTAGAAGTTGGTTATAATATTTTTGTATATCATACAAGTACATGTTGGGGCTCAGAAATGTCCTATTTTCATCCACGTTTCCCTTCATCATTCTCCACATTTCATCGCCCCATTAACCTTTCACGATATCATTTCCATAAATATACTTGGGTTTCACCTTATTGTTCTCCACTTTATTCATTTTAGTATTAAAAAGGAATTTGTGATTAAATGTTAGAAAATTGACATGTTTTCATATATATCTCAAAAATGTGTGAGCTTTGTAATTTGTAGGAATATATGAAGGATTAATTCAAAAGGACTTCTCGAATACTTCCTCCACCATTTCAATGTTTGAGGAGATAATTAAAGCCCATTATAAGGAGAAGATCATGGAGATTTGGTTGGAATATCTTATCCAAGATATATGAGAGATATGTGTGAGGATTTGAAGGGATTATATTTTGTAATAATGGGAAATAGGTTGAGAGAAAAGTGGATCTATAATAATGAGATGGTTATCTTATCTTCAAGGCTCTCATGTATAAAAGAGAGTGCTCTCTCTTCATGAGGATTCAAGTATAAGAGGAATTAGAATTGAGTTAGATTATGTAAGTAGAATCAGAGTAGTCATTAGGATTCGAAAGAGAAATGGATTCTTATATTTGATTCATGGTTTTGGTTTTCATGCTTTCATTATTCTTTTATAAAGATTGATTTGATTATTATAATATAATATTTCTTCATTGGTGAGATCTCACATATGTTGTTGTGTCATTCAACTCTTCACATGTTGTATTTGCTTTTCCTTCATGTAGTTCTCCATTTCTAGATTAATTCCATTTACACAATTTCCCATTCTTAGTGTAATTTCATTTACGCAACTAGATTAATTTCAATTCCAGTCGTGTGTTAGATTAATGATTCAATTCCAGACATGTGTTAGATTAATGATTCTATTTTAGTCGTGTGCTAGATTAATGATTCAATTTCAGTTGTAGCTTAAACATTAGATTAGATTTGTCCCGCTTCAATCTTGCATATACTTTGCGCGTGCTTCGTCAGTTTACGAACCCCAGGTTGACAAATTAGATAGTTGGGCAAGTACTACAACTCAATTAATACAACATTAGTTCGGCCCAATATAACGACTGTCGTTCCCTTGTCACGATTGTTGTTCCTTTTGTTGTTCATTTGAACAGAACGATTGTTGTTCCTTTTGTTACGATTGTTGTCCCTTTGCAGGGGTTGTATCTCTAGAGGACGGGTATTAAAAACAGAAGGTAAGAACCTATGTAGGCGACAAGTAAAATGCTTGCACCAACACCTACCTTTGGATGATGCATAAAGGTTATATTTTAGGGCATATTTAGAGCCCAACAGTACATAGAAATCATTATTGTGCTCTGTGGATAATCAACAAGACCAAATATAATTTCTAGTAATGTTTGTATTCGTTCCTTGGATGCCCATAACAATACCCACATTTTGCAAAACTTTGTGCATTAAAAACTAGAAAAAAAAACAAAACAAACAAACAAACAACACTATCCTCAAATTATCATGGATCCATCAGCTTAACCCCTAATCTATGGAGGGGGGATAAAATGTAATGTGATCCTCCACTTAGAATCCACTAGAATTTAGTTATTATTCTTGCTATCCCTGTAGCATTTTAGGACATAAATACAAGTATAAGGGTTATTGTCAGGCTATATGGTGTGACTAAATGAATTGTTTCTGACAGAGATCCTAAGTTCACATTAAATTTTTGGAAAGGATTATTTAAAGGGTTTAGGACAAATTTTAATTTTAATATGGCATATCACCCAAAGTCAGATGGGAAGACAAAGAGGATCAATCAAGTGATTGAAGATATGTTGAGAATTTATGTAATGGATAAGCCATTCAAATGAGAAGAATATTTACATTTAGTTGAATTTACATACCTGAACATTGGGTATCAAACATATTTGAAGATGAGCACATTTGAAGCATTGTATGGTAGGATATGTAACACAATTGTGAGTTGGGAAAACCCATCTGATAGACCCATCATTGAGCTAGACTTTCTCAAGGAAATGGAAGAACAAATGGTGAAAATGAAACATAATTTAAAGCTTGCACAAGATAGGCATAAAAGTTATGCAGACATAGGAAAAACACATAGAGAATTTAGAGTAGGTGAGCATGTCTTCTTGAAAGTGAAAGATAAGAAGACTTCACTGAAATTAGGAAGTTTCCCAAAATTGGTAGCAAGATATTGTGGACCATTTGAAATACTGGAGAGGATTGGTCCTATTGCATACATTCTTTCATTACATGGACCCATGTGCATTCATAATTTGTTTCATGTGTCTTTTCTTAAAAAGTATGTGCATGATCCTAACCATGTAATTGATTGGATTGTGATCTAGGTGGGGAATGAGGGTGAATTTCGGGTCCAACCAGTGCACATATTGGACACGAAGGTCAAAGTTCTTAGGAATAATTCCATCGACTTGGTAAAGGTCCAATGGTCCTAAAAATTCTATGTGGGAGCATGAGGACGCCATGTGGGAGAATATCCACAACTTTTTGAAGATTTTTATAGTACATTTGTATATAATGCACTAAGGAAGGGGGAGGGGAATGTAATACTCCGAGGTTGTAAATGTGTATAACTACATATTTTTTATAGGTTGGTGAGCCAAAATATTTCTTTCTAGAGTGCATGTGTGGTATTAGGCTAGAGAGCCTATACATTAAAAGGCCAGTGAGCCTAACATTGTACATTGTAATCATACTCTCATATATTAATGCTCTATAAATTGTTGTGGATATTCTACTGGAACAATTTGTCACAACAAATCTTATAATATTCCGAAATCTTAGATTTATGTGGTTTATTTCCTTAGATCCAAGATTTATTATCTCTAGCTTATGGCTTGAATTTAAGAAATAACTAAAATACAAAAAAAATGAAAGAACAAGCACAAATATACACCATCAACACAAATGAACACAATATTTGACCTGGGAAAACCCAACTAGAAGGTGAGGCCTATGCTCTTGTCTCTTTGCTTCAGTTATAAAATGCACACACAAAGGAATGCGAACCCAGTATGGAGTTACCTTTTGGTATTGTGGCTTGAACGCCTACTATAGAATCCTCCTCCTTTGTTATTCTCACAAAATTCCAGTCTCAAATGTTTTTCTCAGCTATGGAATAAGATACAATGAAAAATAATGGAATCCCTTCTCCTCCTAGTGGTATGATATTTAACAAAGCCTGATAACCATCTAGGGGTAGGGTTTTGACTTCTTCAACCCTAAATTGTGATAAAGTTTTGTACCTTCTAGAATCTTCTTTAAAGTCCACATGTGGCTATCCTCATATGCGTCAGTAATGAGGACTGGCATGGCATCCTTTCATACCATGGTGGTCAACTTGCAGGAGGCATAAATTTTGCACATGAGCTCTGGTTGACGTGATTTTTGTGCCATCGGAAAGGTCTCTAAGTGTATATCAATGCCAATGTTAATCTCTAAGCTGAGAAAGTTTTGACCCCCGAAAATGTTGTTTGATGCCTCAAAATGGCTCTGAAAGGTTTCAAACCCCAATTTTCCAAACTAGGACATGTCGTTAAAATGCCCTTGCAAGCTAATTACTCCAATTTTTTCCACTCCGAAAGAATCAATATAGAAGACAAATAATACAATGATCTAATCTATAGCAATTAATAAAAATACATCATGGATGTAGACTAAGTCAGATAAAGAGTATGGGGGTTAGGAATCCACGAGAGGGAAAGGGGCTAAGGGACTAGGAAAGGGGTTTAAACCAAGGGGGATAAGGGCTTAGGAAAGTGGATTAATCCAAAGGGGATAAGGGATTAGGAAAGCGGATTAAGACAAGGGGGCTAAGTCAAATATTAAGTTAATTTTAAGTCATAGCCTAAGTCCTCAAGTCATGATTTTATCCCAAGTTCCCAAGTGAGGGGACGAGTTTCCAAGTGGTGAGGAAGTAGTTCCTTGGTTGCCACTTGTCAAAAAGGGAACATGCATACATAAATTTTGTATTAGTGGAAAATGGAGGGATTCTCATTCATTCTGATCATTGCACTTTGCCATTCTTTCTCTATTATACTGGGTGTGATCTAGTGAGCCATTGAGACTCTGTTACAATGTGAAACCCTGTGAACCCTAGGTGGATTTGGGTGAACTATTCTCCTTGGGTTTCCTTGGGGAAGGCTAGATCCCTATAGGGAGAATTTTCTAGGATAGGTTTCCCTTGGTGTGAGGCCTAGATGGTGCATGGAGACTCCATTATAGCAAATGGAGTTCCTAGAGCCACACAAATCTAAGACTTCTTGGTCGGCATGTGTTGGATCCCTGGAAGAGAAGTGGGACAACTTGAGGGATTACAATATAGAGAAGGGAGTACACTTACTTGGGTTGTGTGGGTTGATGGGGAATGAGAGGTTGTGTATTGGAATTGATGTTGAAGTTTGGTACCTTATCCTAGCCATTGTTGTGCTGACTTAGTTAGCCTTTTCCTTGGTGGAGTCATAGCCCCAACTCAAGGGTGACTTATCATTGAGAGTGTTGGAATAATAGCATCTATGGTTGGGTGGAATGTTCGAGTTCTACAACTAGTTGGTGATTTTGTATAAGATAAGTGTTATTTATGATATGTGGTTTTATGATGAATATTATGTGTATTTATATGTGCTTAAATTAAGTTGATGTGTGTGTATGTGTGTGTTGTGGTATAATTATGCATGTTATTATAAGTTATGCATGGTATTTCATGTTGTTGTTGGGCCTACATATTGTTTCATATGCATGGCATACTTTAGATTGGTATCATAGTGGGGTATAAGGTTATATGAGCCTTCAAGAAGGTTGGAATTAATTAATTAAGGGTATCATAAAATAATGAGCGAGGTAAAATAAATAAAAGTATTCTATTTTGGTTTGTTATGAAATGGATAAGGTAGAAAAATTAAAGAAAGAACGCAACTTGTTATATTCATGTCTTTTTTTAATTGGGTTGGGATTGTAGATATGTCTTACATATGTGCAAACATATCTACAACTAGCAGTAAAAATATGATCATCCTTTTTTTTCATGTGGTTCACGGCCCTGGATATCATTGCTCGATATGTCCACGGAAAACCCCCTCGAAATCCGCAAGAGAAAATAGGGAGGCTGAGTATTTCCATAATATTGGGGGCCGAACAACAAGAGCATCTTATAGACCCATTTAAGGGCACAACATGTCACTCACAAGGAATTGAACCTAGGTGGAGAGGGTAACAATCATTCTTCCCAACCACCCAAGCTACATATAATGGAAAAAAAGATGATCATCCTTATTTAACAAACTACAGATTTAAATATGCCATCTATGTCAACATAAATAAATTATTGATTTAACACTTAGACAACATTCCACTATAGAGAAAATTTGGGTCTAAAATGGGCCTCCTAAGGAAAATATAGAAACAGTAAAAGATTATACCACATCACACTAAGTTAGAGGTGTTTTTTTTTTTAATTGTAACCCGTAGATTTATGTTATATAAAATCCGTAGAAAAATTTCATAGCAAAGAGTACAATGCAAAATTTTTCCTATCTTATATTTACAAACCAAAAAGAAGAGGCTATCCAACAAAGCATACAAGCCTATAATTTATTACAATACATCATGAGCCTTTCAAATTGATAAGTGTACATTATATAGAATAGACCTAACAACTTAACTACTTTAAAGAACTTAATAGAATATACCTGACAACTTAACTACTTTAAAGAATTTAATTGACAAAAAATAAGAAAGAAAATTACTAATAAACTTCAACCTGAAGTACTTACCTCCTTTGTTGGAGTTGTATTCATAATGGATTATTGAGTTGGTACTTTCCCTCCATGGATTCCATGCTTTGTATGTAAGGAAGGAGTAAGAATACCATGTCCATTTTGTTGCTACTTGATAAGATAGACTACTATTTGTTGCAACTTAGAGAACTCGGCTTCAAGGGATGAGATACACTTTTTTTGAGTTAGCATTATCCCCATTATAACCTCCACATATGGGTTTGAAATTGAGCCTTGTTCCCCCAATTTTACTTGTGTTTCTTCAATTAAACTTTCATGTCTATCCAAGAATTAAACTTGCTGCTTAATATCCTTTCTAGTTTCTCTAAGATCAATATAATCCATTACCCTTGCAATATGAAACCATGAACAGGGAGTGAGGGACATAAAAAATATACTTTTTAAGTTGCAGAAAGAGAGGTAGATGTACAATCCCGTACCATGAACATGCCCACACCCTAACCAAAGATCATAAAAACCACACTAACCCATGAAAACACAGACCAAATCCTTCAAGGAAGATCTAGAACTGAAAATAGGGAAAATCTAGGTCCTGAAAAAAATAGAAAACCGAGAATGAATCACTGAAAGAAGATCCAAACCTAAAACCCGAGGAGAGTGATTGGAAGAAATGCTATAGGAGTCACCAGAAAAGAAGAACATTCTCTCTGCTGAAGAATTGAAGCAGAACAAAGATCGCCCCAAGATCCACAAGCTCCACTCTAAGAAGAAGTATAGCAGGGAGATGAAGTAATGAATACATCATGACCAAAAATATTCAAAGGGTCTCAACTCTGATTTGGGCCTAAATATACCATGCCCACAACCTACAAAGTACACAGGGAAAGCCATAATAAACCCACATATATCCACAATTACCTTCTACAATTATTCAAAGAAGTGATACTTGGGGGAGGGTTGTGTGTGAGAGTTAATGGGATATCTGATCGCACCCCCCATTAGTTTGAACGAACTTGCGATTATAGAGACACCCATGTCCCAATTTATTTGGATGCCAAATGTCATGAAAATATGGTTAAGGTATAGGTTCCAATGTGACCACATTGTTGATGGTTAAGGTATAGGTTCCAATGTGACCACATTGTTGATGGTTAAGGTCCCTTCATTTTGTGAAGTGGCTGAGGATGCATAATGGTTTTCTTTTAAATTATTGTCTCTCAAAACATGATAAAACATGAGATTGAAAAATGAAGAGAGGAGGTGCCTTATCCTTCCTAGCACAAAGCCAAGTCTTACATCTAATGAGGAAATTCTTTGAAACACTCTAAGTTATAGGTTTTATCTAATGATAGTTGTCAAGTAAGTAGGGTTAATGTAGAGTTAAGAGGTGAGAGTGAAAAATAATAATAATAATTTTATATTCTTGTACAAACTCTAATCTCCTTTGGTTTTGAACTTTTGATTTTAAAGGAGAAAACACATGTTCTATTCCCCTTTGATTTTGAAATTTTGATTTCAAAGGAGAAAACACATGTTCTTAACCATTAAGCCCACTCAACATCCGCATAATAATAATAATAATAATAATAATCAATTTTTAAGGTCATAGCCAAACCAGACACCAAATTGGTGTATGAGACCTCCTCTGCCAAACGATTTGACTGGCAAAGTCTACAGAGGTATACACACCCTAACCCCCTTTGGATTTGAACTTGTGACCTCTTGGGAGGAAACACATGTTCTTAACCATTAGGCTCACTGAGGCTGTATATATAATAATATACATCACTTATAATACACCATATAGTATAACTGGTAATTGGTTAGTTGTTAGTTAATATATATGATATAGCATAATATATAACAACTAAAGAGTTGTAATACACTATGTTATATAATATAACTTGCTAGTTACAACTAACCAATTATATTATATATTACATAATATACTATATACTATATAAAATGAGTGTTGCATGGCAGCGTAGTCCCTGTCGGGTTGAATTGGGAATAAATGCATATGGATGGGCTAAAAGTAGCGGGGGTAGATGGAAATTGTAGCACATATGTGGCAAGAAGCATGGAGGACAGGTGGCAATCATGCAAGATATGACATATTCCCTTTAGAGTCCGCTTTATTTTGTGAAACTATATAATCCATCTTGCTATGTTTGAAATGTCTGTTTTTTTCGAGTTTTGTTTGTTCAATGTTTTATCTGTTAAGTGTATATTTTGAAATGGTTAGAGTAAAGTAAAATTTCCATAGAGATGTATGTATATGTGTCGGGAGAAAAAAAACTATATGCATAGTAGTAGAAAAAGATGTGCATGAGAAAAAGATAATTAAAATTAAATAAAGACAATTTTGTTGACGTTCAACATAGTTGAAGATAAAAATTTAGGAGCATATAAATATAAAAGGAGATAAAAAATAGTGTAATTTTGAATATATCGAAAAATGGAAGTGTGTTACATATTACTGAAAATTTAAATGCATTTTTCATATAGACTGACATTGGGGCTCCCGCGGAACCAACAAAAACAGATATGCATTTGAAAAAGACAATTCAAATAAATTAACTAGAATGTCTTGACATTCAGGATAGTTGAAGATAAAAATTTAGGAGCACATAAATATAAAAGGAGATAAAAAATAGTTTTATTTGGAATATATAAAAAAATAATAGTTTGTTACATATTCCTAGAAATTTAAATGCATTTGTCATATAGACTGGGTTTGGGGCTCCTGCGGACCATAAGAGGAATATGTACAAGAAATAGGACTGTGCAAAGAAGAAGTGGATGACGGTAAAGTGTAATACCCGAAAAGAAGAAATAGGAAGGTATCGATCTTTCACTAGAGATTTCTATTCAGAAAAGGTGGAATAACTAGATTGATAAACAAAGTAGGATGTCATCAGTACAGACTTACAACTATGGTACATATGAGAATTTTTGCTATTTTCTCACTGATGGATTTTCCTGTTGCCTTTCGTTGGCAACCTGCTTCAACTTTGTTTCGACGAATTCTTCAATGTAGGTTTTCAAGGGGGTGACGTTGATCTCATTTCGAATTTTTATGCTGAAAAGTTCTGTTTATAATTCGCTTAGATCAATAGAAATAATACGCAGAGCCTAATGAATGTTTCCATTCTATACTGAATAGCCGACTAGCCAGTTGTCCACGTGATCTTCACCATATTCAAGAATCCTGTAAAATTTGTCCAAATACAACGCCTTTAAATTATGAACTTGTTTATCGAAAGCGTGCTTGGTTTACCTCAACGAGTTGGCGATTAAGTTGGGATCCTGGAACTCATTGGTCTTTCCGGCTAAGTTTATTTTGGTCAACTTTGTGAATAATGTTTCTTTCGTGGATATTTCTTGCTCACATGATTGGACAACGAGATACATGTTCTTCAGCTTCTCTTTCCAACATGCTTCTAATTGAGTGGTCTGTCTTTTGGAGGGGAGATCATGATGTATTCTTTTCATGTCTTCCATGTTGTTGACATGAAAGGAAAAAGGGATGACCATGTGCAAATAGAAAGTTTCTTCATTTTTTAAATCCGTCTGCAGAATTTCGAGCAAGTTATTTGGCGTCGTTCCCAGGGAATCCATAGCTTTTGATGTTTCCCAGGCGTCAGTAATCAGTTCCATTCTTTTCTTTATATTTTTCTCCACATATCCTCTACACGATGCAAGGAAGATGGAGGATTTTTTAACTCAGTTGCAGGTGTGGTAGGCATGGATATTTCCAAAGGACTTGCAAGCAATGGCATAGGAATCAAATATTCCTCTAATTCCTTGATCCACTCCTTTAGTCTGGAATTTTCGGCCTCAATTAATAAAATGGAATCAACAAGAGCATATCTGCTATCTCTGTGAAGTCCAGATATTTGGGAGGGATGCATGCTTGCAAGGTCAAATTCTGAACGATATTTTCATTTCTTATTCTTTACATCTCTCTTTTCAATAATTAATTTTTTAGATTCGCTTTCAAAAACAACACTTTGGAATATGAAGGATTCATCTTCGTAAAAAAATTCGGTACCAACTATGTCCATTGGCTCGCTACGCTAAATCGCGTCTCCCGAATCATCAAGGTTGCAGAATATGCTATCCAGATCAATGTCAAGTTGTATGTTCTAACTTTCAATTTTGGGTTCTTCCGCCTCCCTTACAATTCCTTTTCTTTTCTTCTCCACAGGAAGCTTGTGATAAATATCAATTTTAGGATGAACCTCTTACGTTCAAAGAAGTTTGGGTTTCTTTGTTACTGTGGTAGGCCGTTAAAGCGATGCTTTGTTACTGTGGTAGTTTTGGTATTCAAGCCCGAAGATGTTCATTGTATCTCCATGAAACTTCTGTCGAGTTGGTGTTGTTAGTTTACGAGGATGCCCGTTTGCTCTAGATGATGCTTGAAATGAAGAAATGGAAGGGATTATATAACCCCATGGGAAATGTTGGTTCAATGTGTGTGAATGGAAAATCTCCTCGATCTCTTTGCTCATTAATGACAATCTCTATGCATGTTGGATGATGAGTTTTTAGAAGTAAAGATTAATTATCGCACACTTAGAAGTGCAAAGGTGGCAGTTATGGAAAAGAACAATTAAGGATTGAAGGTTTCGTGAATGACCAAAGCCGAGGATGTGTGAATGACATTCCATGGTATTTGAAATTAATACTCGAAAAGGATAACAAAACCCTCTGCAAAGCTTGGGTTAATGCGTATTAATGGTAGTTGTTCTCGCGCCTTTCTCCCATCAATGACAATTTACACGGTTCCTGCATGATGAGATGTTAGCATTAAATATTACTAATTTCATATTTAGAAATAGGACACACACACACACACACACACACACACACACACACATATAAACCTTTTTTTATTATAAACATGTGTGAAGGTGATGGAGACGGGGAAGAGCAAGAAAGGAATGGCCAAGTATGAAAAGCAGTTGGACGGGCCTCAAATTAGGTTTAAAGGAGATAATGAGGAGAGGTGAGTGTCCAACGGTGAAATTGCATGAGCCATAATTTTTTACTGTAAAACACGTAAAACGAAAGAGGGAATGATGGTGCAGTTTAGTGGATGGTTTGTATATTTGTGGAATTATGGGAAAGTGGATAAGTATGGAATAGTGAAACGTTCGGTCGGGCTCGTTTTCAGAATTAGGGTTTTAAGATTTCGTGAACAGGCCAACTCGAGGTCTCGTGAATGACATTACATGGTGTTTGAAATCAACACTCGGAAACGATAATATAACCTTCCAGAAATCTTGGTTTAATGTGTATTAAAGGGAGATCTCCGCAAATCTTGGTTGCTTTCCGAAGGGCAGGATCAGACGAGTTAATTTAGTTTTTTAATTATAAATAAGACTCTTTTATTATAAACAAGTGCAAACAAGGAATGGAAAAATATGAAAAGCCGTCACACAATTTTCAAAATACAGGGAATTCTAAGTAGAGGTGAGGGCCAACGGTCAAATTGTATGTTTTGGAAATTTTAACTGTGAAATGCGTAAAAGGGAAGAGTGCAAGGAAGGAATGGGGAAGTATGAAAAGTGGTCAGATGGGTTCCAAAATAATGTTAAAGGGGATTGTTACTAGAGGTGAAGGTCGATGTTCAAATTGTATGTATCAGAATTTTTGACAGCAAAATGCGTAAAAGGGAAGAGTGTATGGTGGGGTGGCCCAGCAACTGCTTTGTATAATTGCGGAATTGTGGGTGTTGTTTGCATGTTGTAGAAAACTGGAAGGGAAATATTTATTCCATGTGTCCAGGAACTGGAAATGGAAAAAGTGGCCAAGTATGGAATAGGGAAACAAACGGTCAGACTTGGTTGGAAAGAAGTGAGAAGGTGGCAGGCACAGGAAATAGTGATTAGGAATTGGATATTTCATGAACCCGTCAACCCAACGATCCGTGAAAGAGATTCAGACAAATGGAAAAGTATGGAAAGCAGACGGAGGGGATTAAAAAATTGGGTGACAATAGTTGCACAGGAGACGTGAGGACCTGGCGGTCAAACTGTAGCTCTCAAAACTTTTGATTTCAAAGTGTGTAATGAGGAAGAGGGTATGATGTGACAGTCTGGTTGTAAATTTGTATATCGTGGAAGTCTGGGTGCTCTTTGCAGGTGACAGAACAATGGAAGTGCACCCTAGAACCTGCATGCGCGGGAATTCAAATCTGTAATAGATATCCCATTTCCTGGGAAGATCTTTTATGCATGTTTATGGAAAAGTTGTAAACTTATTGCATATACTTTGAAAGAAGTGTGAAGGTAGCAGGCACATGAAAATATGACTAGGAATTGGAAATTGTCCGAACCCACCAACCCGACGATCCGCGAAAGAGATTCAAAGAAATGGCAGTGTGGAAAGCGGTCAAACGGTCCTCAAAATAGGGTGACCAGGGTTTTCAAGGAGACGTGAGGCCCCAATGGTCAAATTGTATGTATCACAATTTTTGAGTGCAAAATGTATAACACGGAAGAGACAATGTTTTGGGAGTTTGAAAGTGAATTTGTAAGCAGAAGATGGGGTGTTGTTTGCAACTCAAGGAATACTGGAACTGCAGTCCACCTGTCCAGGAACATGCAAGCGAAAAACAAGCAAGTTTAGAAGAAATTGGATAAATATGAAAACAAACTCTACTTTTCCATACTCATGATGTGAAGATATAGATGAAGATGATGATTTGTCAACTGGCCACCCCAGAAACCCCCGACCACAGGAACGTGGAAAACTATAGAACCATAAATGCATAATAGACGGGAAGAACAAAAGAAAAAAAGGGGAAAGATTACAAGAGGAAAAATAAAGGGAGAGAAGAACTTTATCTCTCACACACCAACACCTACTCATAACTATGAACCCATAGAAAAACATTAACAATGGGAAAAACATTGTCAGCTATGAAATATAGTTGGAACCTCACAAACTCTAGTTCATGCCATAAGAGATGTAATTTACATCCATCTTAATAGTATTTTCTGGGGAGCCAACTGTGAAACCATGTAACAATAGATGCAACCACATATGCAACACCCCAACATTGCAAAGTTTAGGCAAACAAGAGAAACCAACAAATAAAAGCCTAGTTAAGAAGCCCCAAAAGGCCCAACTATAGTCGCAGGACCTGAACACTGCGCAATCACCAACTAGCTGACCAAGAAATTCACTGCACACAAGATTGTATCAAAAAACTCGGAGGAAAACATATTGTAACACATCTGTTAACCAAATATTTTAGGCTGTGAGACTTTCCAAGTAAAATTTAAAGCTGCCAGGACTGTCCAAAGGCCTGCCTCTATGCAAGCAACTTAGAAAAGTGTGGTTTTCCCGCTTGGTATTTTTCAATATTGGGAGGCATTAAATTCCTCTTGCAGTCCATCTTTAAATTATATCTAGTATATTGATATTTGTAATAGATATCTCGTTACCTGGAAGGATATTTTGTGCATGTTTCTGGAGAAATTTTCTACGAACAATTACTATGACTGGCACCTGGAGGCATGGTGAGTTGTTAGGATTTGTTGGCCCTTGACCAAGCTGTGGAAAACCTTGGTCATGGTTGACCATTTTTGGGACTTCAAGAGGCAGGTCGAAGGTAGAGCGCAAGGCGAAGCGGAGATCGTGGGATCTCGGCCCCTTTTTAGGGCATTTTGGGTTTAGGGTTTATGTAACGGGTATGGGGATGTCGGCCCATGGGTTTACCCATGTTTAGGCCCATTTTGTAATGTATAAATAGATATCTAGGCGATGTAATAAGGGGGATGTGTGAAAAAGAGACATATGTGTGTTGTGCTAAGTGCGAAGAGTTGTGAATGCTTCGTGCATACTATGTGTTGAGAACTTGCAGAGCTAAGTGCAATTGATTGTAAGAATCTTATGTGTAGACTGTAAGAAGGCTTTGTTCTTGGACCTAGCTCGGGGAAGGATGATCTAGCGAGGTGCGCACAGATCTACTGTCCTATGCGAGTGGGTTCTGAGGCTCTATGCATGTAAAGAAGATTGACAAAAGACAATAAAGAAAGAAGAAGAGTTGGTGGACGTAGCCCCACACTGGGGTAAACCACGTATATCCTGTGTTATGGTTTCTTTGTGCTTTATGGTTGTTATGTGATTATTGTGATTTATGCTTAGTGTTGTAATATGTATGTTGAATGCATCTGATATAGTAGCTTAGTGCTTAGTGATGTGAATGAATGCCAGATCTGATATATTTCTATGTGCTAAGTGCTTGGATGTGTTAGATCTTGTTGAATACTGCGATGTTCTGTAATTCGGATCTGGACCTGCGATGTGAATAAGGGTTAAATACTGATGAATATTAATTGCTAAGTGCTATGTTAAGTACTGTGATCAAAGATCTGTGTCCCAGCTAGGTTGTAGACACTTGAGTCCAACAACCACCCCTACCTCTACCTCAGGTGAGACTTCATGTCCTTCGTAGGTGTTGCCGAAAGGGTCGGTAGTTAGGGTTTTGTTGGTGCATTTTTGAAGCGTTGAACCCCGGGTCTACCCCTGTGCCAAAAAATGGTTCCGTTGCCAGGACCTAAAACTGTGATTGTTGGGAACTAAAGAAAATAAAATGATCTATGCGTATATCTCCTACTTTAGTGTGCAGTATTCTACTTGACTTGTGAAGCTCTATACTAAGAAAGGAATCAGATATGAAGAAAAGAGGTAATATCTTAAAGATTTGTGCTATGAGAAAGGTAAGGTAAGTGAAAAATTTTGTTTCAAAAGAATGGATCTAGGAATACTTCATAGAATTTGTCCTAGTCTGAAAACTAGGGCACAACTAGAAGAAAGAAGATTTGATATGAGTAGATCTGATAGAAATAGTGAAAGATATGTTATTCCTATGCATAGAAAGAATGTATGGACTAACAAATGGATGCAGGATCCTAGAAATAATTTTTTGTAGGTTAGTAACTCTGATCCCAGTGCACAGTATAGGAAAGTTTGGAGATCATTTAAAAGAAGGAGAGGATTAACTCTTTGTTATAGTTGCAGAAGACTGGACCATATTGCTAAGGAATGCCCTGGTAGAGGTCCTAGTTGTTTTTTCTGTAAAGCTATGGACCATGAAGTTTTGTATTGTCCTATAATGTTTGCTAAAGTTGAAAAGACGAATATGAAACAAGAAAACCATGAGACATGCCAAGAAACTAAGGATATGATAGAACCCCGGAAAGAATCAGAGACTATATTATTACAGATGAAAGAAACCCTGAATGATCACAAATACATTGACTTATTAGAGATCTTAAAAGAGAAGGAGTATATAGAAACAATAATAGGAGACTTCGACATCGACTGTGTTCTGGATGAGGAAACACAGGTGAATATTATGACAGAAAGAACTTGGGAAATTTTGGGAAAGCCTGCTATGATTCCTTCATTGGGAGGAATAGGATTCTTTAAAGGGAAGATGATAACCCTATGTGGAAGACTTACCCAGATACCTATGAGTTCCCATGGAACTTCCATAGAAGAAGAATTTGAGGTCATTAAGTTTGTTGAGGGAAATTTCCCATTTGCTATTTTTCTAGGAAAAACCTGGATTCAGAAAGATCAGATACGAAGGAAACAAGAAGAGGAAGATCTAGAACAGAAAAATAAAGAACTAAGAGATTTCATGGCTAGGAGAATAGCACACTTACTAAAAGAAAACAAGTCGAAACTACTGAGGACCATAGATCTAGATGTCGAAGTTGAAAGAACACAGGAAGACTTGAAACATCTGTCTGTACAAGAGAGTAGAGCACCTACTCCAAAAAGAGATCACATATTACTCTTGAACCCTTCGAAAGACCTTCAACAGTGCAAAGTTACTATCCCAAGGGGAGATAAGAAAAAGAATGGAAAGATGAACCCAATGAATTTGATTATAGGGAAGAAAGTTGTTGGCCCTTGGTTATGGAAGGAAGTGAAGATCAAGGAAGAAAAGGCGAAATGTGAACTACGTGGAAGACACAGTGACTGTTGCTGGGTCAAAGTGAGTAAAAGAGTAGAAAAGATGGAGCGAAGCCCGAGAAAGAAATCCATTGGAAGAGGAGATCGAGTATGACAAATCAGAAAGGAAGAAGGATCGTGGACAACTTAGCAAGTGGAAATATCCACTGTTAGATGCTTTGGATCACCGCATGAGAAGGAAGGAAAGTCACACTGGCGAAGCCCTGAAAACGAAGGTCAAGTTGACCTAGGGTTTTGGTATCTAGGGTTCTGGACACCTAGGTTTCCACCTAAGGATGTCGGTAAGTGATTGTAATGTATAAATAAGAACCTATATGAGAGAAGAGTGTTGGTTCAGGTTCGAGTTACTCGATCTAGTTGTTGTGGGTATGTTGTGAGAGATTATTGCTATGTGAGAGAAGTGCTAAGTGTGAGAGCCTTCTAGTATTGTAAGATCTTCAGACGGGTGCGAAGATCAACCCTGCAGATGGGTGCGCAAGAAGGGGGATAGATAGAGAGAAGAGAGAGATCTGTTGGTTAAGAGCACATATCAGAACTGTATGCTTTCATCTTAATATATTATAAGCACAGTTCTGTGGATGTATCCCTAGAGAGAGGGTGAACCATGTATATTTGGTGTTGTGTGTGATTGGTATTCTGTCTTTGTCCTTGATATAATGTGAATGCATTATTATGTTAGATTTGATAAGTAGATGTGCAAAATAGAACTAAGCTGATAGGTGCTATATGAATGATGTGTTGTTCTTTTATTAGATCCACTTGATATTCCTCTTGGTTGTAGAAACTTCTGTCCTGCAACCCTCCCATAGCTGCTTCGGGTGAGACTGCAACTGCTTCGTAGGTGTAGCCAAAAGGGCCAGTGGTTAGGGCTTGTTGGTGCGCTCTTGGAGATGAACCCTGGGTCTACCCCTGTGCCAACAAATGGTTCCATTGCCGGGACAAGAATCTTCTGGAGGGAATGTCAAGGTGGTTCCCATCAAAGACAAATATTCAAAAGTGGATAGAGGATCAAGAAAACAACTTCGCTGAATCCCAGAATAAGAACCCTAATTAGAGTACAGAGGATTGGCTGAAGAGACACATTTTTATTGATATACATGAGATATTCTTTGGAGGAATCCAGTAGGAACTATAGGAGTGGTTAGCCAGGTTGGCAGATACCCAGTTTGAGGTCATATCTAGACCTCCTGTAGTTTGGATGTCAACGCTGATCAAGAAGGTCAAGAGAGTTGATAATGCTATGTCAAGAGCAGTGGATCACTGGTTCGATAGCACCATTGGAGGCTACATAACTGAGTTTGCTATTGACAGAGTAAGATCGTATAGCCAAGCTGAGAGATATTTTTTCAAGGAACCCAGAGGAAAATTTTTACACTTTCTGAAGTTGAGAAACAAGATGTTTTTGCATGAGAAGAACATCTTAAAGATACAATATATTGATCGAATCTGAAAAGGATAATGTTCAAAAATTCAGACAACGACAACGACACAGAGGTTGGACATACACGTAGTGGGAGAGTGTTTAGAGAAGTTCATCTTTAAAACCTGTTCAAGTAGAACTATGAAGACAAGGCTTTATACAGTGGAGAAGAATCAGATCTGATCGACGAAGAGCATTCAGAACCCGCTAGGGCAGAGGAAGAGGAAACCGAAGAACTTCGCTGGGATGAGCCAAAAAATTCAGGATCTGCGCATACTGTTGAAGTAAGTTCTATTAACCCTCCTATTGATTCAGTAGTATTAAGAAATCAGAGTAATCCAAGCCACCAAAGCGTCCAGAGCACCATCAATAGTAGTCCACCACATACTCAGTCAGGGACCCTAGGAAGATCTATGGAAGATGAGATGAGACTCCCTATATTTAGGGGAGATGGATTTGAAGATCGTGACCAACACTAGTTACTATGTGAATCCGTATGGAATATTAATAATGTCATTGATGAAGTAGTGAAAAGAAACTAGTTTAGTACTACCCTAAGAGATCATGCACTAAGTTGGTACATGAAGCTTGTCCAAGGACTTGCATAGCCTAAGCCACTGAATGCGATCAAGAATGCACTAATTTCATAATTTAAAAAACCTAAGTCAGAGTCCCAATGCATTACAAAGTTGAAAGAGATCAAGTAGAAGGTAGCCGAGCCAATTTGGGAGTTCGATCAAAGATTCAAGACCCTAACAGGCTGATTGACTTTTCAGATTCCAGATGAGCAGAACAAGGAATGGTTCATTGTTGCCCTCTTACCACACATCAGAGTTCCTCTGATGCAACAGAAGATTGCTTTGTAGGTTGAGGTATCGGAGATTGCCATCAAGTTAGAATCAACCCCTATGGGAGAATCCAACTTAGGTATGAGTCATATCTTGAGTCAGCTGACTAGTTTGTCTTTGCAGGTCGAAGATATGAAGAAAGACAAGGGAAAATATAAAAGAGAAGACATATGGTGTGTCAGATACAGATCAAAAGGCCATGACAAGGAGCACTTCCATCTATTCCATGAATACTTGGCCTCTGGAGCCCCGAGCCCTTTGAAGCAAGCCACCTTACCCTGGTGCGAGGTATGCAGAAATAGGCATCGACATCGCCCTGGTGAATGCTATTACATGAAAAAATATGTCCAGACACCCACACATTTGTATTGCACATTCTGTAAGTCCATGGGACATGATGATAGGGATTGTAAGGCTTATTATCTCATGCATGAAAGGTCAAGAGACATATACAATATTCAAGGTGAAGTACAACAAGAAGGAAACTCTATGGAGTACAACTCTCCCAGGTGAGGAAAATTCAATCCTCATGGTGGATTTAGAGGAAGAGGAGGAGGAGGAGGTACAGGTCGAGGCCGAGGACAGATCATCTGTTATAACTGCTCATATCCAGGACACTTGGCAAGGGACTGTTAGAACCCTTGCACTACTTGCAACTACTGCAACTCCTTCGAGCATGTTATTGAAGAATGTTCAGCACTGCTGGCTAAACTTCAAGAGAAACGAGGACCTCAACAGAACCCGCAGATACAGTTGATCAAAGATAATCCTCGCAGAGACGACCCTAGAGTCGTTGTTATTACTAAAGGAGGCACTGTTGCAGGAGATGACATAATTACCCAACGGAAGACTACATAAGATTCAGGGATTAGGAAAGTTGTAGAGAAGACCCAAACCTTTCATGCAAAGAAAGAAAGACAAATATTTGAGGAAGAAAGAAAAGAGTTCAAAGGAGACCAAGGTTCTTCATCAAAGACAAGACCAGAAGTGAGAGAATATGGAATGCCTCAGACATTTGATCAGTCCTCTTCGCTAAGAGAGGGAAAAGAGGTAAGCAAGATCATGGAATTTCTATATACTTGTGTTAAGTTGATTTAGGATGAGAGTGTTGTCTAAGAACTACAAAATTTAATCAGACAACATGAGCTAGGAAAGATAGACCCCTTACTGAATAGGGAAGTACATCAAATCAGTAAGAAGAGAAGGACCAATAACGAATTACATTTGAATTCTCAAATAGGCGAATATGATATAGATTATGTAGTCCTCGACTTAGGGTCAAAGGTCAATGTCATGACGAACCAAACCTGGGCACTGATGGGAAAACCAAAGTTGATCTATTCCTCTATTAGGCTTAGGATGGCCAATCAACAAGCTGTAAGTCCATTTGGCAGACTGGAACATGTCCCTGTGGACATTGATGGAGTAAGAACATTTGCAGATTTTGAGGTAATTTAGATAGTTGATGACAACTGTCCTTACCCTGTGTTGTTAGGAATTTATTGGGCCTTCAATAATTCCACTGTGGTTGATTTAAAGAAGAGACGTATGACTTTTTAAAAATATGGCCTTAGGGTCATTGCACCCTTAGATCTAGATGAAGGTCAGCGGTACACAGATCCCATTAGATAAGAAGACTGCGCATATGAACTGGAAAATATATACAAATTAACAACCATACAACAAGATTACATTAATCCTATGGCCGATGGAAACTTAAGCTGGCGAAGTGAAAACGTATGCTCATCAGACTTAGAAGAAGCACTGGAGAATTGGAAGAATAAAATGTATGAAGTATCTACAAGAAGATGTGCTAGATTAACCAGATAAGTTCACTGGATCAACACAACAATAAGTAACTTACCCACCTTTGATGGTCTAAATCCCTTAGAAACCTTCTTGTCAGAATTTGAAGAGGGTGTACCAATGAAACAAAGACTGTTGGCGATGGATGAGGCCCTGAGAGAAACCCCAACAAGATTGTGGAGGGCACACAAAAGTAACATTACAGATTGGTTACAGTGTCATACCTTGATGACAACGCGGTTCTCAGCACAAGTAAAAGGCTGTGAAGTTCGATACACAGGTCGAAGCTGCCCAAAGGACCATGTGTGAAGCTTTGAGGAATCTTGGAGAAACGTTCCTAAAGAACAATGGGTACACAAATTCATCAACACATTGGACACAACGCCTATCAACTGGTATCTTCAAGCAGAGTTGCACCTCATCACTACAGATTGGAAAGGTATGACTCAGAATTTTGTAACCACCTTCTTATTTGAAAGTCAATATCCTTGATTAGATCAGGCACTACATATTGTCAGACAAAAAGTATTTGAGGAGGCCTCTAGCCTCCCTTTAGGGCGAGACGAGGACGAGTGGATTGTGCCTCTACAAAAACTGCAAGGCTGTTACAACATCAATACTGATGAAGATGACGATCCAAGAAAGGTGAACATTACAGAAGCAGAAGGCTAAAGAGATGTGGAAGGCCCAGGAGTTGAGTTACCATTCATTAGACAACCAATCAAGATTATGAAGGTCAATATTGGAACAGAACAGACACCGAAGCTTGCAAATGTTGGAGATTATTGGGATGCTACCACTATTGACAAGATTACAAAATTACTGCATGAATATCAGGACTTGTTTCCAACCAAGTTCACTAATATGAAGGGCATCAAAGGGCCTATGGGAGATATGAGGATCCCTTTGAAGCCATATGCAAGACCAGTCAAACAAATACCTTACATATTGAACCCTAAATATAAGGAGAAAGTGAAGATTGAGCTCGACAGAATGATGGAAGCAAGGATCATAGAACCCGTCGAAGAATCCGAATGGATTAGCTCTATGTTGGTGCAATACAAGAAGATGGGAGAGATCAGGATATGCATAGATCTCAAAAAGATGAATGATGTTTGTTTTCATGATCCCTTCCGTACACCATTTTCTGATGAAGTGTTAGATAATGTGGGAGGCCAGGAAGTATATTCTTTTACAAATGGATTTTCAAGATACCATCATATACGGATTTCCAAGGAAGATCGCCACAAGACCACATTTGCAACAGAATGGGGGTCTTATCAGTATAAAATGATGCCATTTGGATTAAATAATTCCCCAACCATCTTTTCTAGGGTGGTGGTCGAAGCATTCAAGGAGTTTTTGCATAAATTTCTAGAAGCATACTTTGATGATTGGATTGTTTTTAGTTTATTAAAGAACCATATTGAATGTCTAAGACTAATGTTGGACAAATGCAGGCAATGTCGAATTTCTTTGAATCTGAAGAAGTGCATCTTATTCTCACCATTTGGAGTGTTGTTAGGTCATATTGTATGCAAGCAAGGATTGCTGGTTGATCCATCTAAAATTGCCATTATAGTTGATCTGCCACCTCCTACTTCAGTCAAACAGTTGTGCACTGCGCTGGGACACACAAGATATTACAGGAAGTTCATCAAAGGATATACTCATATCACAACACCTATGGAGAAATTGTTGAAGAAAGATTGTCAGTTTAGTTGGACAGTAGAATGCTAGCATAGCTTTGACACATTGAAACATAAAATGGTTACTGCGCCTATTCTGGTTTTCCCAGATTGGACACGGGAATTTCATGTGCATGCCAATGTATCTTCCATTTCTTTAGGAGCTGTGATAACACAACCTAGAGGAGGAGATATTGACCACCCATTATCTTTTTCTAGCAGGAAGCTATCAACTATTAAGATCAATTACACCACCACTGAGAGAGAAGGGTTATCCATGGTGTATGCATTGCAAAAATTTCACCACTACTTGTTGGGAGGACACTTTAAAATGTTTACTGATCACTTCATGCTGAAATACCTAGTGAACAAGCCAATGTTGGNTATGCAGATGGCTTCTGCTATTTCAGGAATATGATTTTGAGATCATAGTAAATCCAGGGAGAATGAACAAAGGTCCTGACCACTTGTCAAGGTTGGAACATGGTGAAGAACCGACTATTTTGGAGGATGCACTACTGGATGCACAACTACTGGCCATTAGAAATATCGACGACCACTTTGTAGAGATAGTCCAGTTCCTATCAACAGGAATGACACCTAGTGAGTACAAAATTCCTCAGAAAAAACAACTAGTAGTGCACACTGCAGACTTCTCACTTATACTTGGAAATCTATACAAGATGGGACATGATGAGATATTGAGAAGGTGTGTTATGGAGGCAAAGAGCCCACTGATCCTCGCAGAAGCTCATGAAGGAATCACATGAGGACATTATGCAAGTAAATAAACTGTTCATAAGGTTCTGAGAGATGGCCTTTAAAGGCCTACCTTACACAGAGATGCTAAAGACTATTCCAGAGTCTGCGACATATGCTAAAGAGTTTGGAAACCTTCCAGAAGAGATGAAATTCCATTACCACCATAGTTGACCCTACAAGCATTTGAGAAATGGGCCATTGATTTCGTGGGGCCTATAAACCCACCAAGAAAGTGCACAGGAGAAAGGTACATCATCACTGTGATAGAATACTTGATCCGATGAGTTGAAGCAAGAGCAGTTAAGGACTATAGTGCAACCACAACTGCACGCTTCATATTTGATGACATCATAACTAGGTTTGGATGCCCCAAGATCCTTATGAGTGATCAAGGCACACATTTCATAAATAAGACTGTTGAAGCCCTGACTAAAGAATTTGCAGTCCGCCATCAGAAGAGAACACCTTACCATCCACAAGAAAATGGGACAGTGGAAGCGTTCAACAAGATCTTGGAGACAACACTAACCAATATTTGCAGTGTGAATAGGGATGACTGGGACTTAAGAGTACCACCAATACTTTGGGCCTATAGAACCACTTGCAAGAAGTTAACAATGTAGACCCCCTTCAAGTTGGTTTATGGTCTCGAAGCTATTGTTCCCATGGAATACTTGGTGCAAAGCTTAAGAATTGTTGCCTTTACAGATATGGATGACACTGGCGTTGTTCAAGAGAGGCTTGCAAATTTGGTCAAATTGGAAGAAGACCGATTTGTTGCAGGATTCCATCAACAAGTACATAAGGAAACAGATAAGGCCTACCATGATAGGCACATCAAGAAGAAGGCATTTAAACAAGATGATTTGGTACTAGTATACGACAGTAAGTTCATGAAGCATCCTGGGAAGTTCAAAACACATTGGCTCGGACCATATGAGGTTTCTCATGTTACAGAAGGAGGAGTTGCGCAGTTGAAAACTTTAGAGGGAGAGTGGAAGGAAGGATTAGTGAATGGGATCTGCCTGAAGTTGTACTATCACAACCAGATACCTCGCAACTCTCAGTAGAAGAATAAGGAAAAGGGTCTAGGTACTAGGTGCAGTTGAAACTGGGTACCAGACACAAAAAAAGACACTCTGCACAAGGGAAGGAGAGGAGGCATAGAGTAGAAATCAAAGGCTACTCTGCGCGGTCCGAATTCAAAGTAAAATAGAATAATCAGGTCTGAAGTGCCTTGGGATGAGTCACAGGTGAGTGTTGGGGGCATGTTGGCCCTTGTTTATGGAAGGAAGAGAAGAACAAGGAAGAAAAGGTGAATTGTGAACTGTGCGGAAGACACAGTGACTGTTGTTGGGTCAAAGTGAGTAAAAGAGAAGAAAAGATGGAGCGAAGCCCAAGAAAGCAAGCCGTTGGACGAGGAGATCGAGGATGACAGATCAATAAGGAATAATGATCATGGAAAACTTAGCAAGTGGAAAAATCCACCGTTATATGGTTTGGAGCACCACGCGAGAAGGAAGGAAAGTCAGGTCGGCGAAGCCCTGAAAACGCGGGTCAAGTTGACCTAGGGTTTTAGACACCTAGGGTTTTGGTATCTAGGGTTATGGACACCTAGGTTTTGACCTAAGGATGTTAGTGAGTGATTGTAATGTATAAATAAGAACCTATATGAGGGAAGAGGGTTGGTTCAAGTTCGAGTTACTCGATCTAGTTGTTGTGGGTATGTTGTGAGAGATTATTGCCATGTGAGAGAAGTGCTAAGTGTGAGAGCCTTCTGGTATTGTAAGATCTTTAGCTGGGTGTGAAGATCAACCCTAAAGATGGGTGCACAGGAAGGGGGAGAGATAGAGAGAAGAGAGAGACTTGCTGGTTAAGAGCGCATATGTGGATGTATCCCTAGAGAGAGGGTGAACCACATATATTTGGTGTTGTATGTGATTGGTATTCTATCTCTGTCCTTGATACACTGTGACTGCATTATTATGTTAGATCTGATAAGTAGATGTTCAGAATAGATCTAAGCTGATAGGCGCTATATGAATGATGTGTTGTTCTTTTATTAGATCCACTTGATATTCCCCTTGATTGTAGACACTTCTGTCCTGCAACCCCCCCATAACTGTTTTGGGTGAGACTGCATATTCTTCACAGGTTTAGTCGAAAGGGCCAGTAGTTAGGGCTTGTTGGTGAGCTCTTGGAGCTAAACCCTGGGTCTACCCCTGTGCCAACAAAATCCAGAAAGCTCAGTAAGAAGAAAACAAGGTTAGAAAAACTGCAAGAATTTCCAGAGAGGACTTCACAGAAGGAAGGTCTGCAGAACTTGAACTTCATTGGGATAGTAGAACAATGAAGATTGGCACTTTACCACGGTGAAGAAATATGATTGTTGGAGGCATCCCGACCGTTAGACCGATGCTCCAGAATGACTCAAACCACAGTTATGGCCAGAAAGATCGCCATTAGACCATTGGGACCGTGCCATAACAGATGGAATTGCATTGATTGAGGCATTCCTACCCGTTGAAGGAATCCATTATGATGTTAGCTATTTATCCCGTCGAGTATTGCACCGAGAACACTTTTGCAAACAATGATTATTCGAGCCCACAAAGAACTAGTTTCTTTCACGTTGTGCCTATTGAGACATCGCCACCCATTATGTTACATTGAGTATTTGATCACCGACCTGATCTTGAGTGTGCATGTCGGGTGACTTCACCGCTATATAGAAATCCGTCGAAGATATCCTCATAGAGCTCATGGATAAGAAGGTCATGTCCATAGGAGTCCAAGCCTCATCGATGAGAGGAGTGCAAGCATCCTCGTCGACTGCTCGTGGATTTGGACCATCCTGAGCTGCGACAAAGAAACGAACCAAGCATCGTGATGACTTGGAAAATGCGAAGCTCATCCCATCTATCATGCCCGACTATATCCCACCTCTGGATGGCATGGTTAGTTGTGACAGTGTCCCAAGGGACTTAGACTACACATTGATCATTAAGTACCTCTCAAAAGGGATACGCGCAGTAGGACCACAACTAGGACATGTTATGATGTTGAATATCAGTGACTTGAACTTGGGTGACCGCAAGAACTATGGAATGCTCGCCCCACATAAGTATTTGACCAATACAAAGGGGAAGAAGTTGAAGATCATCCCCCAACCATGGGCCATGGACAACAAACTTACGATCATCTTGCAGAGGACCCTGAACTAAGGACACTGGAGTCACAACTCTAGGAGGCAAAGAAGCAGGCAACATCAGTGCAAGCATAGTTGAAGGCCCTGTCAGTGGTCGAAAGGATGAAAAGGTCCCAGGAATAGTGCATGGTTTAGAAACAGGTCCATGCCATATAGAGAAAATTCATGGAAGTGACTTAGCAACTCTAGCCTGTGCAGGATGAAGCTTGCACACATTTTGAGGAAATTGAAGGATGAGGTGTAGAACTAGAACAAGTGGTCACCACAGTAGAACAACACTTGGAAGAACCTGTGACAAATAATATTATTTAGGAGTTTGTCGAGCATGAGGCTCTGGAGAAGCAACAGGTCGAGGTGGCTTGAGCTAATCTTGAGGCCTTCGAGGCAGAGTTACCTAGATCAGAGTGACTCGGGACGAGTCACATATGAGTGTTGGGGGCCTGTTGGCCCTTGCCTAAGTTGTGGAAAACCTTGGTCACGGTTGACCATTTTTGGGACTTCGACAGGCTGGTCGAAGGCGGAGCGGAGATCGCAGAATCTCTGCCCCTTTTTAGGGAATTTTTGGGTTTATGTAACGGGTATGGGGATGTTGTCCCATGGGTTTACCCATGTTTAAGCCCATTTTTTAATGTATAAATAGATATCTAGGTGATGTAATAAGGGGGTTGTGTGAAAAAGAGACATATGTGTGTTGTGCTTAGTGCGAAGAGTTGTGAATGCTTCACGCATATTGTGTGTTGAGAACTTGCAGAGATGAGTGCAAGTGATTGTAAGAAGCTTATGTGAATATTGTAAGAAGGATTTGTGCTTGGACCTAGCTCAGGGAAGGAGGATTTAGAGAGGTGCACGCGGATCTCCTGTCTTATGCAGAGTGGGTTCTGAGGCTCTATGCATGTAAAGAAGATTGGCATAAGACAATAAAGAAAGAAGAAGAGTTGGTGGATGTAGCCCCACACTGGGGTGAACCACGTATATCCTGTGTTGTGGTTTCTTTGTGCTTTATGGTTTTTATGTGATTATTTTGATTTATGCTTAGTGTTGTAATCTGTATGTTGAATGCATCTGATATAGTATCTTAATGCTTAGTGATGTGAATGAATGATAGATCTGATATATTTCTATGTGATAAGTGCTTGGATGTGTTAGATCTTGTTGAATACTGCATTGTTATGTAATTAGGGTCTGGACCTGCAATGTGAATAAGGGTTAAATATTGATGAATATTAATTGCTAAGTGATATGTTAAGTACTGTGATCATAGATCTGTGTCCCAGCTAGGTTGTAGACACTTGAGTCTTGCAACCACCTCTGCCTCTACCTCAGGTGAGACTTCATATGCTTCGCAGGTGTTGCTGAAAGGGTCGGTAGTTAGGGTTTTGCTGGTGCGATGTTGAAGTGTTGAATCCCGGGTCTGCCCCTATGCCAACAAGATTAAAGATCAATTATTTCATAGTTGGAAAGAGGTGGGAATGTGGCGGGCATAGGAAACATCGATTAGGAACTGGAGGCGTGAAAGAGATTCCAAGAAAGGGCTAAGTATGGAAAGCAGGCGGACGGGGTTGAAAATCTGGTCACAATATCTGCCCAAGAGATGTGAGTACCCAAAGGAAAAATTGTGGGTGATTTGTGTACCGCATAAGTCCCTGTGATGATTGCAGGTCATAGAAAAATGGAAGTGCAATGTAGAGCGTGCGTGTTCAAAAATCCGCGATTTAAAAAGTTGCTAGGTATGGAATGGGAAGCGGTCGATCAAATGGCAAAAGAGATTCGACCAAATGGTGAAGTATCGAAAGTGGACGAACGGGCTTTAAAATGGGGTGATAATAGTTCCACAGGAGATGTGAGGACCCGACGGTCAAATTGCAGGTCTTGAAACTTTTTAGAGCAAATTGTCTAATGGGGCAGAGGGTATGATCTGAGAGTTCAGTTGTAAATTTGTATACATCGGAAGTCTGGGTGCTCTTTGGAGGTCACAGAACAATGGAAGTGCAATCTAGAGTGTGCATGCCCTTGAATCCGTGATCGAAAATGTGCCTAGGTATGGAATGGGGAAGAAGGCGGTCGAAGTCAGAGGAGACGTGAGGACCCGACGGTCAAATTGTAGGTCTTGAAACTTTTGAGAGAAGATTGTCTAACAGGGCAGAGTGTATGATGTGAGAGTCTAGTTGTAAATTTGTATATCACGGAAGTCTGGGTGCTCTTTAGACGTCACAGAACAATGGAAATGCAGTCTAGAGAACCTGTGCCCTTGAATCCGCGATCAGAAATGTGGCTAGGTATGGAATGGGGAAGTGGGCGGTCAGAGTCATGATATAAAATCATGAGTGGAAATGTGAAGTCACGAGTCTGCCAACCTATGCAGCTAGAGATTTTTGGTAAAACAACCAAGTAATAAGGAGAAAGTAGAGGGAAGAGAAACAAGAATTTGGTTAAGTATAGAAGACGAAAATAAGGGCTAGTATATTCAAATCTGTACTAGATATTCCGTTTGTTGGGAAGATATTTTCTGTATGTTTTTGGAGTTGTATATTTATTGCATATACTTTTAAAATGCCATTGCAAAACCATAATTTTCTAGTCCAATATTTATCCACTTAATCATTTTCTATTGTGATTTTACCATTAAAAAGTTCGTGAGAAAATGACTTGTTGAAGATTATTTTTTATCACAACTTGTGGGGGTGATTATGCACTTGATACATTGTTGCATGACTTTGACATATTAACTTGCGCAAACATGGGGACCGGTCAACCCATGTGCAATCCAAGAGGACGAGAAAGTCAGGTCCAAGTTTAAAGGGATTTTGTTTATATATATTTAAAATGCATTCATATTAATGTATCTTAATAGATTATTTGTGATCCAAATGTAAACCATGTTCGAATTTAAATGGTGTTATGGGCTCGCAATTTTTTTCTCAAATCCATAAGCAGCAGAGATTTTTTTGTATGACTTTTCATGTCGTATATCCAAGAATATTATGAAATATAGGAAGTTGTAATATATGCACAATACATAACAGGAACATGTACACCATAATGAGTTAATTTTAAGAAGAAATATAGATTTCAAATAAAAAAACAAAATATTGAAGATCACCATAGAACACCTGAAATATTTATATTCAGATAAATTGAGTCACAAAATACAATTGAGAATACTTTCCAAAAAATAGTTGTCTTCGAATTTGCAAAAAAATGTATAGTTCATTACATATTCTGAAGAATAAAAATGCGTGTGACATAATGACTGGAATTGGGAATGTCGCGGACGAGAAATCAAAGATGCACAATAATGAAGTTTGTAGAAAGAAGAAAGTCGACGATGGAAACATCAAGACCTGGCAAGAAGAAAATGAAAATTGTCAGTCCTTGGTTAAAAATTTGTTAGAGTAAGTGGAGGAAAACATAATAATGTGATCAATATAAACTTACTATGATGGTGTCCCATGCCTTGTCATTTTCTTGTTGATGTCCTTTTATTCCTTTCATCAGCTTTGAGCTTCATTGGTTATTTGGTGGACAACCTTTTTGAACCATTCTTCGATGCAACTTTTGATGTGCGCCACGTTGATTTCATGGTGGATTTTTATATCGAACAATTCACTTTCGAAGTCCCTCGGATCAATAGACAAGTTGTGAAATAACCAACTAGCAAGGTTTTCACGTCATCTTCACCATATTCAAGAATGCCATAGAAATTTTCAAATGACATTTTTTTACAAGGTTTAGTATATTTGTTAGTATTTTTAGTTAGATATATATGTTTAGTATATTAGATTGTTTAATTTCAGTAAGTTTTATTTCTTATTTATAAAATCAAAAAATCAACAAAAATATATCTCGCTGTCTTAGGGAAGAATATAATGAGTTTTGCAGGTTTTAATTAAATCTGTAGATTGTCTATATTGTACATTTTGTGAATAAGTGATATTGCAGTTAGTAATTAGATAGTTGATTAGAGTTAGTATAATATTAATTAGTAGATTGTATATAGAATAGTTAGAGTAGTTTAGTTTAGTTTTAGTTTAATTTGTTTAGTTAGTTTAGTTTGTTATTAGTTAGTTTAGTTTGTTTTATTTAGTTTTAGTTAGATTAGTTAGTTTAGATTAGTTTTCTCTTTGGTTTTCTTAAGACCTTAGAGCGGCCAACGGAGCCGCTAAACCCGTCAGGGTGGTTCATTCCAAACGACTTGGGTTATTAGACAACCCCGGACCGACTCCACTCTCTCAGTTGACGGATGGTCAGTTTTTCCCGCCAACAAATGGCGCTAGAAGGAGGGTCGACTGACAACATGGCCTTGTAGGAGCTTTTATTTTTAAGTGTTTTCAATTTCCCCCATGGCTCCCCAAATCACTGTGTTGAAACATGCTTTCAACTTCTCATTACCCTATGTTCCCAACGAGATAGTCTCTCGATTGTCCAAACTCACCTTTGATGGTGAAGGCAATATGTCCGCTAAAGACCACCTTAACAAGTTTTGGTGCAAATGCATCAAACATGACATCTTAGATTTAGGAGTTTTATGCAGATTGTTCGCTTTTACTTTTAGAGGTCAGATCAAACATTGGTTTGAATCCTTTCCAGCATGTCACATTTTTGATTGGTTTCAATTTGTAGATGAGTTTCTAGATGCTTTTGAAATTTATAATTTTGATCAATTATGTGAAGAATTTTATACTTCGCTAATCAACGACGATTCATCTTCAAAATAATTTTTGACAAGAGTCTATCATATCCTCTGTAAATTTAATCTCGATGACATGTCATTGGCATTAAATCTCTTCTATGATCCTTCCATACCTTCCATCCAATCATGTTCAATCACGGATGAACAAGCAATTTCAAATCCTATCACTCAACTGCAAGAACAATTTTCTTCGCAAGAAGAGAAAAATTCTTCCGATAATGTTGAACAAGCCAGGGAGGTAGAATCTATCGATCAGGCTCTTATTGACAACCAAATTGGTTTTTCCTTTGAATCATTGTATTTTCAGTCTAAGACTA
>JZKD02S1789041.1:969141-988003 GCA_000966675.3 Picea glauca | reverse complement strand
TTCGTTTCATCAAAGTCATGGTTTGCATCCTCATTCTTGTGACAGGATCTTAGGATGGCTTGAATATTCATATATGAAAAAATTTCGTAATAAAGACAAAGTTGGGCTTGCTTTCTTTTTACCTAAGTGTCTTGGAAGTAGGCGTGACATATTTCTTTTAAATCCTCCATGCGAAGAAATTAATGAACACTTAGAGAACTGTAAGGAGGATGGGGCATTTCAGCCTTGGCTGATGGTTATTCCATTTCCTCATAATCCTGATGAGTTTTTCAAAACTACTTACACTCACCCATGCCATTATGACCCTTATCACGACAAGATTGCGCAATGGATGGAGGATTCGTACAACAAGAATATCCAAGGAAATGGTAAGATCATGCTTACTTTGTTTTTAGATGTTGATTATGAAGGTAAGTGTGATATGTTTCTATCATTTGTTGATATATTACCATTCCTTTTAATAATTCTTGATCTTGTTTTCATTGCAGGATTAGAGTTACTCCGATGGCTACATTGGAAACATGACTTCACATAGTATCCTGATGTGTTTAATAGTTAGGGTAGGTTTAGGAATAGGTTTCATTTCAGTTTTATTTCTCACTATTTCTCCTTTGTAATAATGCAGTCATGCACGCAAGTGGGCGCACGACGAGAACCATAATACGACTATTGTCAGGGAAGTCCTCTTGCCCCTTTTTCTCTTTACTTCTAGTTGAACGTTTATTTTCAAAAACGCAGTATCGTCATGAAAATCTTAAATGGAAAGTAAAGAGATAAATGAATCTGAATCAGCCCTGACCCAAGGTACCATGAGTAGGACTGCTTTCTCATCAATAGGATTTTCCATTTCTTCCTTTCATTTTCCCGAGGGATTTGTTGCATGAGGTTTTCAGATGCACCTTCTGTGCATATTTGTTTTTTGTTTTTGTTGTTTGGATTTCTTTGCTTTCCAATTTTTTCTTCGCTGGTGTGTTTTGATTTCTCCCTTATGCTTATCAGTTTGTGTCTCTGAAAATACACATAACTGTACACTGAGCTATTCAGAAAAAGACGATAAGAGATTTTCTTCGCTTAAATAACTTCTGAAAAATTTGTACAAACATCTATTGCTGAAATTGATAATCTGTGTTGGAAAATTCTGTTGTTTCAAAGAAGTTCACTGATTTCAATCTCTGAGCAAAGTTTGTCATGATCATCTATTATCTTTTTACGCTGTCCCTTTTCCGTAAAGGAATGACTCAAAAAGATGTCCCCCTGTCGTAAGAAGTTGTTTTATAAATAAAACATCTCTGGAGATAAATAAAGGACAGTTCTAAGAAATTCTGATGAGGTCTAAAAAAATGTTAAAATATCAAGATTTTCAGCATCACCCCGCTCAGCTATATATCTATAAAAGAAAAAAAAAAAATTACTAATAAGAGCTGTGGGAAGTGCTTGTAAACCCATCGGGATACTGAAGAGGTCTGCTGGCAGCGGGTAAATGCATGCATGGCGCCAAGACAACTTCGTCGGGGTACTGAACAGGCCTGCTGGCAGCGAAGCAATGTCAGGTACATGAAAATTTGCAAAAAAGAAAAAGAAACCTCTTTAATGTCTTTTATTCTGATCTAGAACTTCTTGATAGGATACAGACGTCAGAGTGGGTTAAATGGCAACCCTGTCGAGGCTATGGATGCCTGTTGGCAGCAGTGGCTATGCCAACAGTATTGAAGATTTTATCTTTAATATCGTGACTTGCTGGTCTTAAGAGATTATTGGTTTTCATCTTTTGAAACACTGCTGAAAAAAAATGATTTACGATGATGTTTGTATAATTTTCTGGTTGTTATTTTTGAGTTGAAATTATCTTTGATGTCTTAATCTGAATTTGTTACTTTTGCAGAGATAACTGCTTCTTCCAGTGTGTCGCCATTGTTGGAAGCCAACTCATATTTTTTATAATCCCATAAGCTGCCTACACCTATGTCTTACGAACATCAAAGTTTTCGTTGCATTTTTCAAATAGACGACATTTTCATTTCTTGCGACATGTGCACATTTGTCTTCATTACGTTTTCACGACGGTAAGAGTGAAAACTTCTCCTTTCAAGGTCACATTTCGATCACTATCTGAACTGTGATGATCTTTTTATCGATATGCTTACTGCACTTACCTTTCGTTTATCATCATGTGGCTGGGAAGACTTTCGCTATGCTCATTGGACACTCTCATATTTGCATAACTTGATTTTATTGAGTTTGTAAGGCATTTAGCCTTTGGATTTACATTTCTTATGACTTGCTTGATCATTGATTCTATGAAAATGCATAGGGGTTATGATTAATTTTTCCCATATATATATATGATATAATCCTTATGTTAATCTTTTTATTACTTTTGGCTTGTCAACTATTATGAATATCGTTTGGCGCCTTGTTTAAACTTTTGATTATATACACTGGCGCATATTTGATTTTGGGTTTTGATTTATGTGGTAAACATTATGGTATAACGCTCGCGCGCATCCACATTTGATTTCGTTGTTTGTACACATGACTTAATGGTTGAACTAGTATTATGGAGTGAACAACAATGTAAATTGGTGGTTTTACTTTGACCATAATTGTTTTGCATGGCAGACTCCACTACCCTCACACACTTTGGCATTAACGCCTTCCTGCTTACCAGGTTACCCCTGTTGATTTTTGGGCAAATTTCTGAGTTTTGAGTTCTGCGTATACCTTGTCCAAACCCTACCCAAACCCCTTTCCACTGTATGTTCTCTCCTAGCTCCTGAAGGGAGAATTGAACCCCCATGGTGTTCAGAGTCGGTTCTGGTTTCAATTTTGCCAGAGAAGATTGTTTAAGATTGCCCCCGTAATTGCCCCCAGAGTCACGTTTTTGCGTGAGTGGTTCTGGGCAAACGGTTTTGAATTAGGACAAACCGTTGAAAACCCAGAACCGTTTTTAGCCCCTTTACCGTCAAGGCAAGCAGTTTCCTCCGAAAGTGAGTTACTACAGAGATCTAGCTCCTTTTTTACAAGTCAATTTTCAGTGGTTGGAACATGCGTTTTGGGTCTGTGAGCATTTTCCAGAATGCTTATCACTTCTCCAGACCTGTGATTCAAACCCCTTCTGCCTATCCAGCCTTGTGCTTCAACTTCTTGTTGAAACCCTTGATCAATCCACAGATTCATCAAGTAGTCTATCAGAAGAAGCATTTTCTTTCTACCCAGGTATGTATTTCAACATCATTTCTAGTTTTGTGAGTCACCAGGATTGATATAATGATTGAAATTTGATAGCTCTCTCTCTCATTCAAAATGGATCAGTCATTCAATGATCATCCTGTATCTGGTTTCGTTTTGATAAAAATAGAAGGAATTTCGATTTGATTTGTTCATATATTTTTATTGGATTGTAATGGTTATTCGTTTGGATTTGATTTGGTTATCTTCCTGATGGAGTTAACGAAATTGTTGGATCGTGTTCAATTCGATTCGTCTTGTATCTACTCTGCACAACAAGTTTTATGCTCGATTTAGAACACGATTTTGCTCAGATTCAATTTCGTTATGATTTAAATGCTGTGATTGGCAAACGATTTGGTTGTTGCGATGCTGTGTCATATAATGTGCTATATTTGATCTATGCTCATTTAAGTTTGTCCGGATAACATTCATGCCTGAATCGTGAATGGTTTTGATTTTCCATAACTGTATTAAAACCTTAACTGTTTGATTCATTCTTATTCTGAGTTGGCAAAATTGTTGTATGAGTTGTATTCCGAGTATAATTGCTGCTCTGTTCGTTTTTAAATTTGTAAAACGAAATGGTCAAACCCAGTTAGAATTCGTTTGATTGAAACGATTTTGATCTGGGTAAGTAGATCTTGTCTGCCCATTTGGTTAAAACAAACAACCAAATATATATTATGAACTCTGTCACCAGTTAATCGATCCTGTTATGATTGCATTTGATTTGATTTTCATGAATCGTTTTCTTTGACATTACATTTACAATGATTTTAAAATAATCCTGTTCGATTCGATCATATCTCTTGATGATAAGCAACTTAATGAGTGTTTTCTATTTGTTTCGATTATGTTGATTTCGATTGGATATGAGATGATTGCATTGTTGTTCGATTATGATTTTGTTAATCCGATTTTTGGTAACAATAAACAAAGTATTCTTATCTCTGTATTCGGTTGAATAATTCTGATCTTGTTTGATTTTGAATGCTACAACAAGTTCAAATTTAATTATTCGTTTTCAAATAGTGATTGGATGGTAATTGAATTTAGATTCTTTAAAATATTTTCATTTAATTTTATTTCTGATTCTGTGTGTTCTTTTAGACTAGCTACAGAAATAGATGATTATGTAGCTAAGTCTGTAGAATCAAATTTCTATTGTTTTATTAATGAAATATCTCTCTAACTTGTCATTTTTGGTCCATTTCAGGTGAATTCGAAATTACATGGGATTTCATGGACAGTTTAGAGGATATTTGAAATATTTTAGTTTCATTTTAGTTTTCTAGTTTAGACAACTTTGGGATATCTCCCAGATTTCATGTAAACAATTTATAACTTCCACAGGGAGGTTTTACCCTGTGGAAAACCTTTAAATACTTCTTATTTTTTGTAATAATATCATCCTCATTTGTGGGAGAACAAGGATATGGAATTTTAATACAGACTGAGGCAGAATTTGATGTTCTGTTATAGCTTTAGCTTCTCATGATATCAATATTTTGTTTCATGTTATGTGTATCAATTTGTATTTGGTTAATGACTAATTTAGTTATCTTAATCTTTTGCAAATGATATAATTTAATCAATATAATCCATATCTGATTTCTTCTAGTATTTAAAAAACATAGTAATTTCTTGATTCAGTTCGTGAAGCACAGATTTCTCTTCTTCATTAATTGGATTATTAAGTATAAGTTTTTGCATAACAGGTTTCCCTTATTGTAGAGATTTATAAATCATATAATTGTTATGATTTTTTATGTCTTGTTTGTCCTGTAAATAAACTCAAAGAGAAGCGCAGCCTATCGTTTACGAAAATCTTCTGGACCATCCAGTGCGAGTTTACTTCCTCCGACCAGCTTCAAAGTCAACATACGCAGGGCAAACTTGGAGCGTTTCCAGGTTAGTTTGTCATTTATTTGTTTAGTATATTTGTTAGTATTTTTAGTTAGATATATATGTTTAGTATATTAGATTGTTTAATTTCAGTAAGTTTTATTTCTTATTTATAAAATCAAAAAATCAACAAAAATATATCTCGCTGTCTTAGGGAAGAATATAATGAGTTTTGCAGGTTTTAATTAAATCTGTAGATTGTCTATATTGTACATTTTGTGAATAAGTGATATTGCAGTTAGTAATTAGATAGTTGATTAGAGTTAGTATAATATTAATTAGTAGATTGTATATAGAACCCCGTCAGGGTGGTTCATTCCAAACGGCTTGGGTTATTAGACAACCCCGGACCGGCTCCACTCTCTCAGTTGACGGACGATCAGTTTCGCCTGCCAACAGAAGCACATGAAGTTGGCGAGGATGGACGTCAACAAAAAATGCTCTAGAACTTTTGTGTACCTGGAAGCCCGACAACCCGCGAATTTGTGAGAACATGAGCTCAACAATCCACTAAGTATGGAAAGCTGTGGTACAATTCTTTCAAATAGTCTGAGGTAAATAACCATTTTTTTGAATTGATATTGCATTCTTGCTATGTTGATGACGTAAAAAAACTAAGATAAGAAACTAATCAGATTCCATAATATTCTCCTATTAATGCATTTTAATTGGACATGTCCTCGAGCTTTCCGCGTATTAATGCCACTCTTTTCAAACATTTGTGATGAGATTTCACTAGTTAAATCATAGTTAATGTGCATTGGGAAGGCACAAAGGTGGCATGGATGGAGGGGAGTAAAAAATGCTTTGGTACTTTTTTGAACGTGGGAGTCCATGCTGGAATTGTAGATCACACAAGTTTTGGATGCAATATGTATAATCTGAACACGGTGCATGAGAGTTCGATAACGCCTACCTGAGAAGCTGCATCCATAAAGTTAGCTAAGTAAGGAAACAGAAGCAGTCGGTCGAACTCGTTATGTCAAGATATAGATGGATATAGAATTTGTGAGTCTGCCACCTGGGAACCCATTATCATAGAGGTTGAATTGTAGATCACCCAAGTTTTGGATGCAATATGTATACTCCAAACACAATGCATGAGAATTCGATAACGCCTACCTGGGAACCCGCAACCATAAAATTGGCTAAGGAAACGAAAGCGGTTGGTCGGATTCGTGATGTCAAGATATAGATGGATATATAATTTGTGAGTCTGCCACCTGAGAACCCTCTATCATAGAGGTCTAATTATAGATCACCCAAGTTTTGGATGCAATATGTATAATCCGAACACGGTGCATGATAGTTCGATAATGCCTACCCAGGAATCCGTAGCCATAAAATTGGCTAAGTAAAGAAACAAAAGAGGTTGGTCAGACTCATGATGTCAAGATATAGATGGATATAGAATTTGTGAGCCTCCCATATGGGAACCCGCTATCATAGAAATGAGACCAAGTATAGAAGAGAAGAAAAAGAAACGGATCCAATAACTTTATGCTCGATAGACGGACACCTTTTCTGATAATTGTCAAGCGATAGAAATACATCGACTATGCAGCATGAGAGTTCGGGGCATGGGAGCTCCATAGGGACTAGCCGAGAAATGATTGACATAAAATTGCCCAAGTATTGAAACGAGTAGTAGTCGGTCAGACTTGTGATGTGAAGATATAGATGGATATTGAATTTCTAATTCCAAAACCCCGGGAACCCACGAGCATAGACATGCGACTATACTATGTATAGAAGCAAAAAACGGATAATAGAGGGGAAGAAGAAAAGGGAAAAAGTGGAAAGTATAGAAGAGAAAACAAAAGGGAATAAAGAACTTTATGTGTCACAGAACAACACTTGATCTTAAGGATGGAAAGGAAGGTTGGTTAGACATAGTTATTGTAGGCACAATGAGGCTTGCGAGTTCAAGGAGGTCGAGGTCGAATTGTAAATAACCTGAGTTTTGTGTACAAGATGTATATCCGAACACGGGGCATGGGAATTCGATAATGGCTTCAGAGGAACCCGTGGCCATAAAATTTGCTAAGTGTCGAAATAGACTACGGTCGATTGGACGCGTAATGTGGAGATATAGACGGATGTAGAATTTCTCACTCCGCCACCCCAAGAACCCGTGAGCATAAATATGGGACTAAGAATAGAACTAGAAATGAATAATACAGGGAAAGAAGAAAAGGGAAGAATGCATAAGGATAGAATAGGAAAAATAAAGGGAGCAAGCAATAGACAAAATATATGACTTGACACATTTATATGCAAGCATTCAGATGGAGTCATCGTAGGTAGAGTGAGGGATGGGGGTTCGAGTCGGGGGTCGAATTGTAGATAACCGAAGTTTCAGGTGCTATATGTATACAACGAACATGGGGCATGAGAGTTCGATGGCACTTACGCAAGAACCTGTGAGAATAAAATTTGACAAGTATGAAAATGAATGACGGTCAGTCAAACTCATGATGTAAAGATATAGATGGACATGGAATTTGTCACTCCTCCATCTCGGGAACCCGCAAGGATGGACATGGGTCTAATCATAGAACCAAAAATGGATAATAGAGAGGAAGAAGATAAGGGAGAATGGATATGTATAGAAGAGAAAAAAGAAAGGAAGCAAATAAATCTATGGGTTACAAGTCAACACAATAGTGCGATAATTATCAAGCCATAGAAACACATCAACTATGGGAAAAACATATAGCTGGACAAATTGGAGAACGTATGCAGATCAAAGTTTTTTTGCAACCATACCAATGAAGTCTTAGGCTTACGCATTGTATTTGCTGCGACACATTGCAATCCATCCTTGTGCCCAATGACTATTCTTGTTTCAATATAGGAACACAAAGAATACAATGGACATCAAAGCAAGTTGCTATGTTGGAATATATGCAAAAAAAGATGAGTACAAATTTATTTATTTGAATACATAGAATTGACATAAAGAAAAGTCAATACACAGGAAGATATGGAGTATTGAAGGAAAAAAATAACATAGCTGCAAATTAGTGTAACAAATATAGACATAGTAAATGAAAAACAATTGGATGTGGAACACAGGTAGAAATATGCACCTTTGCATGGATTCTTCTAAACCTCTGGTTAATACTTCTCTGTCGCGTGCAGTTCTCCACTTTGTTTTTATGCAAAAAAGCACAAAACAAAATGGACATGAACATAAGTTCACATGTAAAGAAAAAAGCGAGGAATATTTACATAGAGTAAATACAACAGAATAAAAGGAATAGAGTAACAAATAGTGCTAGAAGAATATACTATTTTTTGTTTTTTTTGTTTATCCATGATTGTCTATATATAAATTTTTGTGTAAAAAACATTTGTGCCCAAAATCAATTACAGAGAAGGTAAAACTAAGCAGTTGGATAGCATGGTTTCCTGCAACAAGAGAGACAGATATGCTTTGAAACATAGAAATATGATTTTGCCATATGTTTGATGTATATTTTATAATTCAAGTGCAATACAAATTGTATCGTGATCAGACCAGTATGTGTACAAACCAGGCAAAACTAAGAAGTTGGATAACTTGGTTTTCTGAAACAAGGTAAATATATATGCTTTGAAACATAGAAATATGATTTTGAAATATGTTTGACATGTCTCTCATAATTCAAGTGCAATACCAATTGTTTCGTGATCATACCAGTATGTGTTTAAGATAAAGACGTTGTACTGAGAAATGGTCACATTCGACCATACATGGTTTAATAAATGTGTTTTGTACATTCCTTGTGTTGTTCAAAATAAAATGGAAACTGTATTTGCACATGTAATTTTCCAATTCTTTTGTTCTGGCATTATTTTGTAACATGTCAATATTGAAGTCTCCTACAATGACAATGGTTTCGTTCGGATGCAAATGCTCCAATGCATTGGAAAGAATATTTAGTATGTTAGACAATGTTGCATGGAGAGCGACATAGATATTAAGTATTGCAATTTCCGATCCATTGAACAATACTTTTGAAAGCACCATCTCAACATTGTTTTCTTCGAAATGTATATGGTCCAAAATTGTTACATGTTTTTTTAACAATATCATCACCCCATGTTTAATGTAACTCGATATGAAACTGTGATTTGGAAATTGTTTGTTTTGCATGGATAATGCCATGTATGTTTTCTGTAAACACATAATATTGGATTGCATTGTGTCATAGTCATTGAGTATATCATCCATATGTGCATGTAAGCTACATGTGTTAAGTGAGATAATTGATACAGATGAATTTGTTTGTATGGATTGGTAATCATACTCCAGATGCCACTTTGCAGTAGTCCTGAGGCGTTGCATTTCAATATCAACTTTGTGTTTGAATTTGAAGTTATCTTTTGTAAGAGGAATTAGCAAATACAAGGAGTCTATACTTCTGACATGGGACAATGATGTGTATACAAGTCCATGCATTTGAATTCTAGAAGGTTCAAATGCAACACTATCAAGTGTTATTCCTTGTGATCTATGGACTGTACGTGAAGATGCAAGTTTAATTGGAAACTGTTTTAGAATCTTCAGTCAACATGTATTTGTTGATGTCGATAATGGTTTTGCTATTGGAAAGATAGGTGTCCAATCACTTGTAGTGTTTGAATTATATAGATAAGCCAACTTGTTTTCTTGTCGGTGTCCTATATGCGATTCATGGAACTTTATCCAAACGAAATCAAGTTTTTCTTTTTTGGTATAGCCTTTGAGTATTCCATCTGCACCATTGACCAAGCCATCCGGTGAATCATAGTTGCAGGCATATATTTCAACCAACATGTCTACTTTCATGACAAGTTGCAAAGGTAAAGTGGTTGTATGTTTATGATGTGGCACATTTCCATGATTGTCTTCTTCAAGGTCAACTGAATTGATGATGATATCGTCACCAGGCATGAGAGATATCATGAACTTGTTATGCATTGCAACATCCCTATTTGTGTAGAACAAGCAAGGGAAGGTTGGGTTTGTTGGTGCAGGTCGCATGCACCTTGAATTGATATATGTTAAGTCATCATGTGTTTGGCTATTTGTCCATATTCTATTCAGAATTGCAATAAATGTTTCATCTGTCTGGCACATTGTAGTATGCAATTCAAAGCATTTAATATTGTCTTTCTAGAATTCATGGGTCACTATTTGCACGTTGACTATAGGTTGTTCAAATATCAAAGAATACTGGATGGGTTATGCTTGGTAAAGATCCCCACAAAATATCATGCCAATGTTTCCAAAGTATTTTGTGTGCATATGTTTTATGTTTCTTAGCCGGTTGTCAATGGAATACAAGAAGTGACTTCAAATCAAAGATGCCTCATCTATGAAGACAAGTTGCAGTTCATCATAAATCTTAGACAAGGTATCTAACATTTCCTTACTGAGTGGAAGAAACTGTGACTTATTAAAAGGCATAAAAAATGCAGAGTGGATTGTTGTTTCACCTACATTATATGCAACTTTTCTTGTATATGCAACTATTAAGCCCTTTGGTTTCATAGGATCAGAAGAATTGTTTGAATCATAGATTCATATAAGAATTTGGAATAGTTCTTTAGCTGTGAATGTCTTCCCTGTTCCTTCTCCGCCTGTAAGGAACAACTGCACAAGAGTGTGCATGTTCAAGTGTTTTTTAAGCGCAATGTCCTTTAGAATTGTTTGTTGTTCTCGATTCAATAGACGTCTAATTCTGTGGTGTTCATTATTTTCAATAAGGGAATGATGTTTTGTGACTTGAAAACCAAGATTGATATGTTTTTCAATGTTGCATTCTCAAGGACGAGGCAAATATGCTTGCAAGTCATAGGACTCGCATGGAGTTCTAGTTGTTTTTTGGTTTGTGAATGTCTGATCAAGATTGTCAGGGTTTTCTAGTTCATTAACTGCACTTTCTAAATCACCCCATGTTGGATTAACATTGTAAGTAAATCTAGATTCATTGGTTTGCACTATAGTCTCAAAGGCAACATACACAACTTCCCATGTAGGGAAGTTATGTTTTAATGTGCTTTCATTTTCATCGAACAAAACATATAACAATAGTTTTCATAGTCATTATGTTTGTTGTATTTGACAAACCGTATCACAAACGGTTTTTTCCTTTTTGATATGGGTGCACCATTTCTTTTGTAATGTGATACGAATTTTGCTAAGCCGATATGATTAATAGGAGATGGACGTTGGAGGTAATAATCAACAATAGAGTGACATAGCACGTCCTCTCAATTGCCAGGCTCTTGTTGTAGCAAACACGGTGGTTTAAGCACAAATGCGTGGTTCTCAAGTGGAGATGTGTTTACAAATACACCTTTTCTTGAACTACTATTGAGGGGCAGGGAAGGTGAAATGTCAACTGCCTGTTGAGCAGACATTTGTTGAAGATTAAGTAATGTATTACCAAGTGTGGGTATCATTTGTATAACATCAATATGACTTCCTTCATGTTCTTTATGTATTCTTCTGAATGCACTTGTCATGGATTTTTCAACCTTTGTCATATACGAAGTACAGTAAGATGCTGCAACATATGTATTGAGGACATACTGCACATTTGTATTTGCATTCCACATAACTGGCATTTCCTTAGAGAAACTGTTTTTCCAAATATGGGAAAGTTTTCGTTTAAGGAAAATTGTTGGTTGTTTAAGCGTACATTGTATGGCTTGGATGTACTCATCTTCTGTTAGTTTTAGATGTGTCAAGAAATCATCGAAGCTCATTAACCCATCAAAGTATCATTGTTCTAGAAATGCGAACACAGATCTAGATTTATCAACAACATCATTGTCCTCTAAACTAAGTGGCTCTATGATTCTTGTTGTTCTCATTGGCAGCATGGGGAAGTTGTATCTGCAATGCGAGTTTTTCCTTTTTTTACAACTTTTTGTATGATAATGTCTATGAAATTTGGAAAGTTCTGGATCCAAATGATCTGTGTTGCATGTTATGTATTTGTCCAAAAAATGTTCATTCTGTGAGTTTTTTTCAACTCCATAGACCAGTGCACCCTCTATCCATAATAATGCGTGGTAATGCTCACTCCCCCTATTCTGCAATTCAGTCACAAAAAAGTGGTCCAATATTTTTCCAAAAAACGTTTCATCATGGCATATCAATTGTCTCAAAGCATTTATTTAATGTCTATAGTAGTGAGTACATGTCACTGGGTCTTTTCTTATGAGGTAGTCAATGCTATCATTTTCCAGTGTATCTGTTTGTTTTTTACGTTTCATGTTCTTATGCAGGCCAGATACCACAACCACCAATGGATCCCAATGATGCTCTGTACTTGTAAATGTGATGAAGAATGTTGGCAGTCCCAATTGCCAAATCATTGCAAAAATAGTTTTCTTGTTTTGTTGCAATTTGTCAGAAGAGATGCCAATGTTTTTGAAATCTATGTATCCAATATCAGATTTCATGATTTTTTCTAGGTTTACTTTGTACTTGACATATTTGGCCAACAACTTTCTTCCTTGCAGCTGGCCTTTTCTTATTCGCACCCACATGCAAGAGAGCACTTGCTCTATTATTATGCGCATTGTTTTGAAAAACAAATTTGTTATGTGATAGGAGAAGTCACCGCTTGAATATAGTAGCTCCGATCGAACTATTTTATGATAACTGAATCGTTCTGTAATGTCACTGGGATGTGGATCTCCATAGAACAGTGTTGGGAAGTTCATTTCCTCTGCAAATTTTTCCTTGAATATTCCAAGTGGACGTTGTCCCTCAGCAGGTGCAATTTCGACAATCTTGTCTTGCAAGTCACGAATGCGCTGTGAATCAGTGAATCCATGTACCAATGTCTGAACAGGTGTTTCAGTCTCTAATTCATCGCTTGTATCAAATTCACTTGCAGTTTCGAGAGTTTGTGCAGAGTTGTCATCCCCTTCTCCGAGAACATTGTTCTGGTTCTCATTTATACAAATGTTTTGTGCTTTGTACAGGGTCCTGGAACATAATTCTTTTAATTCTTTCATGACAACATGCACACACACTTTACCTGTCTGATATGCATTCTTGTATTGCAAGCGTCTTTTGAGAGCCACAACAATTTTCAGTGTATCGCTAATGAATTGTGGCAAGGCTTTTTGCACAACATCTAGTTGCACATGCACATTAATAATTGATCATGTTAAGCCCATTTTGGGTCGTTTATAGCCCCAGGGTCTGATTTGTGCAAATGCAATTCGTCGAGACACAATTCTCTCTTTAAGCTCTGTAAGCACACTTACATCTAGTAGTGGTGTATTACATCTTATTTGGTCAGACGTTGCAAACTGTGGCAGTTTTCCATTTTCAAGCGACCATTAAACAAATTCCGCCGCTAGATAATGTTTTATCATTTTTTTTCAGGCAGAGTTACTCTTCTTCCAAATCGGGCGTGAAAGACTTTGTGTTTTTTGCGAAATTTAATTGATCGCAAATTGCACATGCAATTGAAGGAGTGTCTTTGATTTGTTTCACATAGGTCTGTCTTGCATCTTTCTTCCATGGAGAAGTATGCGTAGACAGTGTTTGTTGGTTTTCATTGGCAGTAGTGCATGTTGTTGGTTCCATCCTACGAAATGTGATTTTTTCCTCTCGGACAATGCCATCACCATCGTGGGATATGTGACCATACTTGTTTATCTTGTGTTATGCATGAACAAATTTATTTAGTTTGTGATATGTTAGTTTTTGCCTACAAGGAAGCGTAGTAATTTATTTTTTCCTCTCACGTATGACCTTTTTTAAGTTGTGATAACATAGTCTACATTTTTTGGTCAAGGGAAATATGACCTCATGGAAACTGGTATGAGTTTCATTCTGATTAAATGGCATAGGACGCCCATGCAGATTCAATGTATTCACACTGGACCCTGAACCGATGGTATTTCCCATACCATCAATGTATTTTTTCTTGTCACGTATGACCTTTTTCAAGTTGTAATAAGTTAGTCTACGTTTTTTTTTCAAGCCCTCTATGGCCTGATCACAACTGGGACGAGTTTCACGGATGACCTTTTTCAATTTGTGGTAATTTAGTCTACGTTTTTTGTTTAAGCCCCGTATGGCTCCATCACAACTAGGACGAGTTTCATTCTCATTAAATAACATGCTACGGGTATGCACATTCAATGCGGTTTGGGTGGCATGGATAGTGGACCCTAAACCATTGGCTCTTCTCATCAAAGGTTGATAATGGATATGTGGAGTATCTATTTTTAGCGATATGATGTCAATTGTTCGATCATATTCTGAATCAGTAGACCAGGAATGGACACTGACATCTGGCAGAGTCTACCAGACATGGATATTTACTCTGAATATGACCATTAGCCATCGAAAATAGAATCTACCACCCTCCACATTTCTTTTTTCATATGGCAGTTCCATGTTTACAAGGTATTCTTGCCAACTTTCAATTGCCAACATATTTTCTAGGAGATATGGCGAGAGGTGTTGATGCAAACAGCTAAAAGCCTGTTGGTTGCCACCTATAATTACATTGCAAAAGGATTGTATAGTGTAAAGCCACAATGACTACACATAGAAATCTGTTGCTACCAAATAGAAAATTGAATTGAACAAACGATATCCACAACTAGATGCAACAACTGTTGCTATCTACAAGCCATGACACTGTACACAATGCATAATTCGTTTCCATTGTGATTCAAGGTCTTTGCAAATGAGGGACAAGTAAATATGAGGTTCTCCAAGATTTCATATGGATAATTTTCTATACACTAGTCCCTTGCACCATAGTTGCGACAAAGGCGGGTTCTATATAGAACAGTGATGTTCAAGAACAAGGAAAATATTATGGGTGTAGAAACGACAAAGAAAGATGCTCTGCAACAGGGTTGTGAGGCAGGGACACCTAGTATTGAAAATACTTCCTTGCAAGGTGCAAATAGAAAGAAACAAACAAGGAATAGCAACGAAACCATGGCACAGAAACTTACCCGTCAACGAGGGATAACAAAAGCACTTCTCGAAAACTTGCAAACCGCAACAATACGTCCAACTACTTGGAAAGTTGAAGAACAACAAACCGCTGAACAACCACAAAGAGGTCCAATTGCAGCTGCAGGACCTCAACTTTGCAAATTTGAAGCAAACAACAACAACCAACATCGAACCAACCAACGATCAACTAGTGAAGCAGTAATGCCGATGAAAAACAACATTGCCCAAATTCATTGCAAACAAAACTGTATCAAACAAAATGCAATTAAATTGTATTGTAACACAGTTGTAATTAATAAAGTAATTTTATTATTATTATTATTATTTCGTGGAAAACTACCCAATGGGCACTTCCTCTCATCTAGAGGATGGTATCTAGGGTAAACCACATTTTGTAGAAATCCAAGGCTTTTTCGATAGCTTGCTCATTTAAGAGTACAATATGTCACTTGCCGGAATTGAACTTGAGAACACACCCTTCAACACAAACCACTCAAGCTACACCCAATTAACAACTAATCAATTAAATTATATAATATTAGTTACAATTAATGAATTATATAATATAATATAGTATATAGTATATAATATAGTTAGTTAGTTACAACTAATGAATTATATTATATATTATAAAATATAGTATAATATTATATATAAAAGTTGTTAAAAATATCTAATTTATTGTTTTATATATTTATATAATAAGTTATTATATATCATTTTTCTTTAAAAATAATTAATAATACAAAAGGTTTATCGTATTTCAAAGTGGTTGTATGATAATTTGAATTAATGTAAGATTTATTTTCAAAAGTATTAGAAATAATGATAATATAAAATACTCTATATTTAGTATTTTAATAATAATAATCATGATCCTTGAATTTTTTGGAAATAAAATGTGTAACAATTTTTAATTTGTCATATTCGTTATATTTCGAGATGGTCTTATCAAAATATTAATCAAGGTGAGGTTTATATGTAGTTCACTATTGTCAAATAAAAATATGACACATCATCATCTTTGACTTCTATAGTTCCAACTCAACTATTATTCTTGATTCAATTTCTTGAAATTCTATTGGTTTTTGAATTCCAACTCATCAACCATATTTGTCAAAATTTGCTAACGCGATTGGTTTTGAGGGGCCTCGTTCTGTATGGCAACCCAAGTTCAAAACACTGTGATATCCGAGAGGAGACACCTAAAATCCAACCATGTTAAGGGTTGGTGTGGCCCAAGCAGGGTGCAAGGTGATTTTGCAGGCTCAAATGCCCCCTAGTCATGGTGTCTTAGACCATAGGCTAATCCCGCTAGTCATGGATACATTAGAAAACAAAAAAAAATATCATCAACCATATTTTTTTCCTATGTAACCCATTTTAGAACAAAATTTACTTTAAGGGTTCATTCTTATAAGGAACACACAAGCATATATGCTAGTGTGAATAAGGTTCTTTAGCCATCTAATTCCTTCTTAGTTAGTTCTTCGCTTTATCTCTCTTCACACTAGGTTAAATTTATTTAGGGAAATTTTCACTTTATCTCATATTAATTGTGTTTGTGGTCTCTTAGGTGGTAAGTGCTATATATACTCACTCATCGCTCTCATACAGACATCTCATTTTCATTATATGTTTTTCATTCTCTTAAGTAAAATACAATTTATTCTTGTTCATTTTTTATTCCTAACTTTGTTTTCTTTCGTTCATTTGCATTCTTAGGTAGCTTTTCAGCCAAATCTTACATATAGAATTTTATAGGCTAGAATGAGTCCAAGAGCCAATTAAGAGGAGTGTTTTAACCATATGTTAAAAATAACATGCCGAATTTGAGAAAATTAGCAATGCTTCATGTTAATAAACATTTCTATTATAATATGATCGTTCGTTAGAATCCGACAAAAAAAAATGGAATAGATATCCACTAATTTCCAAGCAAATAACCAAATTACATATGATACACAAGTGCCATTTTACAATTAGGCAAAAAGGTATAAGAGTTAAGATTGTTAGAATATAGAAGATGGTGTGCTCATTTTACCATTGAAGATACCTTCGTCACCCAACTATAGGCCAAAGCCTCCCTCTGAGCACCTTAACCTTGACTGAGAATTACTCCAGAAGCAAACCCTAGGCTAGATAGCCAAACAAAGAGTAGTGCATCAATCCCCAAGGATAGCGCATCACAAAAGGCTGATTAGATGTTCCAAACCCTAGCCAAGAGATATTCAAGTCAATACTGAGAACTTGTTGTTGTTGCAGCTGCCCCTACAACTCTCCTCCAAACCTGCGCACAAGACTGCAACTGCAGTGCACACCAACTGGGAAAATCCAATTCTGAGATGCTGCAAATGAGAACCGGCGCCCCTGTATTTATAGTAATCCAGCCAGTTTTGTTGGGGATGAATTCTCCTTTTGGGTATGTGTCTGTTCAGTATATTATTATTATTTCTGGCTGACTTCTTCTCTTGGAGGCTAATAGCCTAATATAAATTGTCTTCTTGAGTCGACAAGGTGTTAGCGCCGGAAGTCACTCCTGGATTGCTTGCAGGAGCAGAGCCCAGCACCCATCAGTTTTTATGTCACAGTTTAATAGATGGGTGATCAACACCTCTTCACCCTCCAAATCCTGCAACCGATATGTGTTGTTTGAAAACACTTCAAGGATCCTGAAAGGCCCAAACCAGAGGGCATCAAACTTACTGTGCTTGCCCCTGTCCTGCCTGGGCGCGTCCCATTTAAGCACCAGATCACCCTGCTCGAATTCTTTCTTTCTTCCCCTCCCGTCAAAAACCTGCTTGACCTTCTACTGATGATTGTAGGCCTTGTTCACGACCTTCTCTCTAACTTGTTGTATTTCCACCATCTAGTGAATCCGTCTGACCATATGGTCAGGCTCTCCGTCAATGTCCTGGAGGAATTTTGCCACTGATAAAGCAAGTTGAGTCGGGAAAACGACCTTTGTTCCGTAAACACGTTGGAATGGTGAGATGCCCAAGGACTTCTTAGTTGTCACCCGATCATCCCATAGAGCAAATTTGAGCTTCGAATCCCAGGCCCTTTTATTGTCTTCCAGTAATTTCTTAATGATCTTGATCAGACTTTTATTGGAAGACTCTGCCAATCCATTCCCCTGAGGATAATAGGGAGTAGAGTGAATCATCAAAATCTCAAACTGTTCACAAAACTTGACCAGAGGCTCAGACCTGAAGGGGGTGGTGTTGTCAGTGACAATCTTGCTAGGGAAGCCAAACCTGGCTATGATGTCCTCCAGTAAGCTGATAATTGCTTTGTGAGAAGTGCTCCTAGTGGGGACAGCCTCTATCCATTTGGTGAAATAATCTGTCGCCGTGAGTATCCATCGGTGCTGGCCACTTGAAGGAGGATGAATCTCTCCAATGAAATCCAATCCCCACTGCTGAAAAGGTGCTGAAACCACTACAGGCTTTAGTGGCAGAGATTTGAGCTGCTGCTTACCGGAGAAATTCTGGCATTCAATGCAGGCTCTGACCGCTGTGCAGACATTAGGGAATAGAGTGGGCCAGTAATATCCAGCTCGAAGGATCTTATGGGATGTGGTCTTCCAAAAATGATGCCCCCCACAAAGGCCACCGTGGAAATCAAATGTAACTTGCTGGGCTTCTTGTGGGTCCAGGCATTTTAAAAATACCCCTAAAGGGTCCTTCCAGTACAGGGTTTGGTCGATGAGGAAATACCTGACCGCCTTGAGCTTTAGAGCCCTTG
>JZKD02S1789041.1:917427-952086 GCA_000966675.3 Picea glauca | reverse complement strand
AACTGGAGAGTTATTTCAATCACAAAAATAAATGTTTGCGTACCTTCTTCTAGTTTGGAGAGTCTTCCCTTCCAGCTAAGAGAGTTATTTCCACAAGCTCTAGCTTGAGTATGCACGTTCTTTCTGTATGCTTATCTGCTCGTATGTGGAGATGTGTATTGGAGAAATCATTTTCTCCCTTCTGGACTTTATCATGGATAATGTAATGCTTGTACTGTAGTCTGGAAAACTGTGAAGGCTTCATGTAGATCTGAACAGTAGAGTATATCATAGTTGGAGAATTGGAACATATTCATGTGGTACTTCTTCTGTCATCATGAGATCTGATCTTTTGAGAAGTCATCTTGATGTTATAGGAAATCTTCACCATGCTTCTGTTGTGCACTGGAGGTTCTCCACCAAGTTGTCTTCTTATTATCTGCATACAGGAGTCTCTTTCTGGTATGTCTCAAAGTCTTGAGCCTGCTCTTCATACTTTCTTCATTCAATTTATTTGGAGAACATTCTTTGCATTCGTCTGATGTAGAATTCAAACTCATGGATGTTGCAGATGATATAATGACTTATATAGAGATAAGTTTGGTGTACTGGAACAATCAATCATCATAGTCTTCTCCCTCCCTTTAGTTCTGGATCTTGCAATGCTTTCATTCATAAGTATTCCATACACTGTTCTTCATCATGACTTTCAGTTCTTCTGCTTGATTGCTTTTAGTGAGTTCATATCAGGCTGGTAATCTTATGATTCTTGATACAATGATTGGTTCTTCTGGTTCTTTTTTTTCTTTCTTGGAATCTTTATGTTCTTCTTCATGTTTTTCTTTTACTTTTGGGTCCATGGAGTTTCTTGTAGATACCATGCCCTGGAGATTCCACTTCTTCCTTTTATCATAAGATCACAGATCTGGATGGATAACCAGGAATGCTTTAAGGATTATCTTGGAAGAGGTCTTCTTTTGCGGTTGAGCTGAACACGTATTGTATTTTCATGGCTGCTACCATGGATATATTCATTTCATCATCTTCAATGGATCATAAGATTAGCTCCCTTCTAATCCTTGCTTCATGTAGGAGTGCATATAATGTTCTCCCTTCGTTTGACTGAGTCCATGCTTCTGTCTCCGTCCTTATTATCTTCTACAATATATAATAGAGTCCATGCTTCCATCTGTAACCTTATTGTCTTTTGTAATATATAATTGGATTTCTTTGTCTAACAGAATCCACGCTTCCGTCTTAGTTGTCGTCATAAGTCTTTCTCCAATTTCTCTTGATGTCTGACTTTTAAGCCTCTTCAAGATTGATTCTGATTTCGGCTTATCTTGTAATAGCTTTCACAAGATATATTTCATTCTTTCATGTGTAATATCTAATGGTATTCATTCTTATCTTATTGTTCTTCCATAGGTATAGTTCTTCTTGGAACACATTATCTTCCAAGAGATAGATATACAAGATATGTACAAAGACGATGCAAGCAAGATATGTACAGAAAATAAAATAGTGTTGTTTACCTTTTAGTAGAAGAAGTCTCTTCCATCCTGCTTAGTCTTCTTTGTAGGTTCCTTTTCTTTAGCTCGGGACACTGGTTCCTGTAGTGACCGCACTTTTGACAGTTGAAGCACTGTATTTCTGAAATGTCTTTTCTTTGTTTTGGCTTCCTTCTTGAATCAAACTTTCTTTTGTCTTTGAAGTTCTTGAATATTGCTGTGAAGGCTTGATCATCGTACTTATTTTGAGGTTTCTCTTTTGCATCGATCCTTGATTCTTCTTGAGCATAGCAAGTCCAAAGTTATTCAAATGTCGGGTACTCCTTCCTTGTGTTCATGCTTGCGGAAAATGCATCCCATGTCTTGAGAAGACCATTGAGTACTATGTTCACCAATTCCTTTTCTAAAGTGATCTCTTCAATATCTTGTAGTTGATCTCTTATCTGGGAGATCCTTACAAAGTATGATGTTATGCTGTTGTCATCATTCATCGTCATGTCACGGAGCTCATTCTTCAGACTCATAACTTGTCCAATGTTTCTGACTGAGAAGAGATTCGTTAGGGCATCGTACATCTTCTTCGATGAGTCAAGATGGGAGATGTAGGGTATCAAGTGGTATTTTATGGAATCCACTATGATACTCATGGCATTGATGTCAACACATTTGAACTTCTCCATAGCTGTAACATTTTGCGGTTCCTTCTCTTCTCCTTCTTTAAACTCTGGCTTCACGATCTTTCCTTTCACAATATCCAACACTTTATTCTTAGCAAGGATGAGGTCAATCCTTGTCTTCCATGCTCTAAAGTTAGAGACTCCATCTAGCTTGTTATCATACTTCATAGAGTTCGTCATGGCTTGCTTGACTTGGTCAAACCCTAGATTTGACCAGAAATCCAAACTTCACGTCTTGGTCTTCTGAGAGTACCAGGAGATGCACTGGGCTAGGGCGCACTGATCTATCTAGAGATTAGGTCAATCTTGTCACTTAAGGTGCCTCAACAAGAGGTTTATGGTTTCTGCAACTGCTTCTGCCGGTAACCCTAGCTGCAGTTCTTTTGGAACCTGCTCTTGCTAGTAACCCTAGCGGCAGTTCCGCAACGAGCTCAATATCTAGCGGTTATGTTTCCTTCCAATGTTTTAGGCTGGCTGAAGGGGTGTGGGCCCATAACATGTTAGAATATAGAAGATGGTGTGCTCGTTTTACCATTGAATATACCTTCGTCACCCAACCATAGGCCGAAGCCTCCCTCCGAGCACCTTAACCTTGACTGAGAATTACTCCGGAAGCAAACCCTATTCTAGATAGCCAAACAAAGAGTAGCGCATCAATCCCCAAGGATAGCACATCACAAAAGGCTGATCATATGTTCCAAACCCTAGCCAAGAGATATTCAAGCCAATACTGAGAACTTGCTGCTGTTGCAGCTGCACCTGCAACTCTCCTCCAAACCTGCGCACAAGACTGCAACTGCAGTGCACACCAACTGGGAAACTGCAATTCTGAGACGCTGCAAATGAGAACTGGCGCCCTATATTTATAGTAATCTAACCAGTTTTGTTGGGGCTGACTTCTCCTTCTGGGTATGTGTCTGTTCAATATATTATTATTATTTCTGGCCGACTTCTTCTCTTGGAGGCTAATAGCCTAATATAAAATATCTTCTTGATTCGACAAGGCTTCTAGGGTTATTGGCCAACTCATTAGGGTTTCTCTTGCTTCCCGGAGTCTTCTATTCTCGTCAGGTTCACACGTGGGGGTAAATACCTCCCTCAGCTACCATAATATTAACAAAGATATGGACCAAATTACATAGGATAGAAAAGTGCAATTTTATGATTTGGCAAAAAGGTAAAAGAGTTAAGATGGCCATATCTTAGCCATGGACAATGATTAATTGTAGCTAGTGGTGGGCCTTCAACCTGAAACTTAATTTATGATTCACAATGTGTGGTAATGAGGGTTGGAAGCACTTTGCAATGTTTTTATAAAAGTTTGGATTCGTACCAGAATTTGTAAATTACATGTTGTATAGTTCTTGAAGTGTGAAGGTCTTTAATTGTTGCAATGTTTAAACTTTGTCATAAATATTATTGGAATTTTATTTTGATCCATGTATCTGGGGTATTTTTTGTGGGACATAGTAATATGTTTTTTCTTTGGAATTGGTAAGGAATTAGAATGCTTAAATTGAATTCAATATTGGGATTTACCATCATTTTTTAAGGGTCCATTTAGATAGTTATTTTTATTGATAAAAATGTAGAGTTCATAAAATATTTAAAAATCAAAATTTAAACCTCCATTAACATAGTTTGTGTTGATAAACTATGAATACAAAAATTAATTGTGAGAATGTTATGTGAAGCATGACATCTTTAGTTCTTTCAATGGATAAGTTTAGGTCTAACTGGTAATGTCTCATATGGTAATGTTTTATCTGCAAAGATAGTTTTGTTTTTAATCCCATGATCTTTCTTTCTTGATTTTTTTTTATACTCTTGATTTTTCATTCTTGATTCCTTAAAAGTTTTAATGTTTTTCTTCTCCATTTGATAACTTGAGAGTTATATCAATATTAAATGCCTACAACCTCTATGATGATCCTCATTTGGGATAATGTTGCTAAGAGAAGACAATTTTGTTAGATTGGAGTTTTTATGTGAGGAGTAGATTTAATTGTGCATTTTGTAGTGACTCTTTGTTAGATATTTTTTCAAAATAAACCATTGTGAAATTTAAAATTGGAATTACAATTGCACATGTTGATGTGATCTTCTCTTTGTTCTTATCTTGTAGAAAATAAGTGAGCTAATGTACCAAGTTAGTAGATTGAAGAAAATAGATTTTGGTCAACAAAAAGTAACTATAGTAAAAAATGGCTCTTTGTAGAACAAATCTGTTAGTCAATATTAAGGATGTACATTTCCTTTCACAAAGTTATTAGAAAAATTTATTTTTGGAAGTTGCATACCTTGATTTTAACATGGTTGATCATTCACCTATTTTTACACATGTAATGTTTTTTCTGAACAAGTTAATACTTAATTCAGGTTGAATACTATATACTAGTTGCTTTGATGTTTGACATGTTCATTTTCTACACAAATGGAATTTTGTAAACATGTGCAAGGGTTTGGTGCTTTCTTCTATTTATCTATTGAAAATATATTGTTTTAATGTAAATGACATAACAAAGTGACTTGGTAATATGATATAAACCAACATTTATGACTTTATACTCTATTGCATAGTTCAACTTGTTAAGTTTTTGCATAAATTAATACTTTGCAAATTTGATAAGGGTTTTTTAATTTCTCCTATTGGTATTGTGAAAGCGGCGTGGACAATTTTTTTTAAAAGCATCTTGTATTTAGTGTAATCCACATAGCAGAGCAACTTGGTTATATCTGAAACTCATATAGCTTATGCATATTCACCTACATGTTTTCCTTTTGAAGATTATTTCTTTGGGTATAGATGCAACTTTGGTATGTATTTTATCAACTGTGAACTTTCCTCGGGTCTCTCAGCTTGATTTGTACCTAAAATATTTTATTCAGTGAATATTGGTATGGAATTTAGTTGATGTATGAGATTTTATGGCCATATATACTCTACTACATAGTTCAACCTGTTAATTTTTTGCACATATTAGTGCTTTGTAGATATGAGAAGGGTTATGTAACTTCTCCAATTGGTGTTGTGAAAGTGGCATGGACAAAACTTTTAAAAAGCATATCATATTGTGATTTGACTATATCAGAAACTCATATAACTTATCCATATTCACCTGCACATTTTCCTTTTCAAGATTGGTGTTTTGGGTTTTGATGCAACTTTGGTATGTATATATCATTTGTGAACTTTTGTTAGGCCTCCCAACTTGATTTGTAACTAAAACATTTTATTTAGTGAAATGGGTATGGCCTTTAATTGGAGTAGGAGAATATATTATCTCATTTGGAGTAGGAGAATATATTATCTCATTTGGAATATATGTATTTTTGGGGCAAAATCATGTTTTGTCATGATTCACATAATATTTTTCATCGGAGAGTCATTTTTCAAAACAATTAATTTTTTTTAACATATATGATATCTTGATAATCATCTATAAAGAAGGTCGAGCTAAATTTAAGATAATATTTTGTCATTTCCACCTTTTGTTTTGTGGAAGCATATACAATTATGATCATTCTATGCAATTTTCTTTTGATTTATTGATTGATTTCAAGGAAACAATAAAAAAATATAAATTTATGTATAAGACATATTTTTGGCCTTGGTGTAAGATGATCTATCCTTGTCCTCAATAACTGTGAATGTACCAATGAAAAGCTTGATAATGTCGCATGGGGAGTGTTTGGGTAAACCTCAGAGGAGCGTGTGTTCCATCAACTAAAACTCTCCTTACATTAGAGGTCAAAGAGAAGAATCTATTAATAAGTATCCGATTTCTTGATTGTGTTGGGTGATGCCCCATAAGTGGGTAAATCTTTGTTTCCTTGTGTAAGTGGGTTGTCTCTCAAGTTCTCAACAAGATGAGAGGATGTGCATTGTCTCACTAACCTAATGTCCTTTGCATGCATAGTTTTGGTGTCTTAATGACTCTTGTTGCCTCCAATTGTTGAGATAGGATAGAAGAAGGAAGTGATTAGCTTGGTGGAATTAGGTTTGGATAAGTCCCATAAGGTCTACTATCTGTGAGTTTTCCTCTCGCATGTAGAGAGCCATACACCTCTAATATGGATAGAAAGAAAAGGTATATCAACTGCCATTCCAAAGACTATTCCATTGCAGATATCATGATCAATATTGGCACTTTATGGGAAACCAACAAATTTTGAAAACAAGTCATGAATGAAATGGGTTTCCTTAACTATATTATTTAGGACCCTACAAAACATTGAATCTAAGAAGCGAGAAAGCTTCTCATTCCAATACATGATGAAGTTAGCTAGTCATTGCACCCCATTGAAAAAGTTACATTCTCAATTAGGTGCCTCCAATTGTGCTAGTTGGATAATTCCTCATAGCCAACTCATTTGAAGCATGAATACAAAATTGAAGCAAATCTCCAAATGACTCTTTCCTGGGAATAATAATTGTTTTCTTAGATTCCATGCCACTATTTTCAACCAACAAAAAAGGAACAAGGTAACATTTCTTAGAAAATGTAGAGCTTCCATCGTTTATCCCATCATCTAATTCACCATATTCTCTAGGGGCATTTTTTTCCAAGCCATAACTTGTGAGCAACACTTCAACTTTTCTAGAACTCGTCTCTGAAGCAATCATTTTAGAAAAATATTTTTCAACCCATGAATTGACTTTGAGGCATGTTATGCATTAGAAAATCTTAGAAAGCTTATTGACCTTGACCCTATTGTGTTGCTATGTTTTGTGAAGAATATTGGGAAAACCATTGATAGTTGATTGATTTTAATCTTAGATACCTATAATATAACAAATAGTTCATTATACCTAGACCATGCAATTGAATGAACTTCATGCAAGTAGTTGAAAACACATAATTACAACTTACCGATTTTTATTCTCTTTAGTAGGTCAATCTTAAATTATGGCTAGTCAACATAATATCATGTCATTTCCCCTTAATAGGTATACACAACAAATTTGTTCCTTTATGACCCTGTATAATTCAACCATAAATATGTTTTCAAAAATTCAACTATAAATTAGGAGTATTAGTAATCTTATGTATATGTGTGTGTGTGTGTGTGTGTGTGTGTGGTTTCTAAGAGGAAAACATGTATGCGACATTTGACCACGGTATCACAATGGATCAAGTAATGTCAGATGTCGATTGTTGCATGCATAATTAAGAGGATACCAGGAAATCTAAATGATTGGAATTGGGAAAATGGCGAAGGCGGGAAATAATTTCAAGAAGTTGTAGGTTCAATGGTGGCCCATCTGGAACATCTATGACTTCGTAAGAGGTTACAAGGCGCTATAGTAACTGATGGAGGACCTTTTGGGGACCTGGTTAGAGGCTACAAGGTCCTTAGGTTTTTGATGGAGGCCATTTTGGGGACCTGATTAGATTTTTAGGAGACTTAGTATTGTTCTGCGAGTTTAAGACCTCACCAAGCTTCTGGAAGTGACATTATATTTTATACATGTCTGTTTTAATTGATGTATTAACTATTTTCTTTGCCAGCTTGCTATTTTGGTTTGTATTTCCATGATCTCCATATTTCTTATAGCGACTTTTTTGGCGACGTTTTGAGATATCATTATGTTAGTGGATTGTTAGTTGGTTGTCTCAGTAGTAACTGTAGATTACATCTCCCCTACTTTAATTATCCTGCTCGAACCTCGGTACTTTCCCTATGATGAGACTGTTACACTGACTAACTTCTCAGCAAACTCAAAGGTGGCAGATGATGAAGGCTTCTGTAAACAACAAAATGGAAGATGGGGTCATGGCACTCTTGGGTGCAGATGACGAGGTGCATTGGGAGAGGGCGGGTTGGTTTACATCGGTGGATGAGCTTTGCAGTAGTTGTGACAAGAGGCACCATCATAATGGGGACATTAATGCTTCCTTTAATTCGGTGGCAGAGGTTCCTTATCCTCCAAACTCTATCACTAATCCCCATCATTTGGTAGGAAGAGAGACTGAACTACTAAACCATAGGATATTAGTCCCTCGACCAAACGGGGACGTTGTGGGATTAACTTTTGATTGTGGAGAGAAGGTTAAGGGAGCACAGGTAGAACGATCACAGTCTATAGACACTTTTCTCCCATTTGAGATTAGACTATCGGGGTTGTAGGGTAAACATACCACACATAAGAGAGGAATCCATACACGTATTACATGGGTGTGGAGGCCGTAACATAAAAAACACAGACTAGTTATGGGGATGGACGTTGGTTTATATGAAGCATGCAATCTAGCACTATGTTATTTGGTGGGGAGGTTATCATACCTATCTTGGTGAAAACATCCGCTTAAATAATGGATGCAATGCAACTGGGAGTCTATATTGGGTTACTCACCTGAGGTTTTATCTCTGTTGAGAGGGTGGTTAGGATTTGTAATCAAGAGCCCAGAAGACTCTGTGAATATTCTAGAAAGTTTTTGGGGCTACGGGGGTGGGAGTTTGATGTTGAAGAGGTGGAGAATAAGTTTTAATCCGTCGATGGATTACTTCAGCTTCCGCCACCTTTGGTTCCTTCTTTAGAGACTACCTCTTCAGTTGTGGAATGAGAAGGCATTGGAGGTGATAGGTAATGCCTTAGGCCATTTTATTAAGATAGATAATCAAGCTTTACTTTCTTCAGATAAGAGGATGGTAAAGGTTATTTTAGAGGTATATATCCATGCAGGATTACTAGAAACACTCAAGATAGAGTGGAGGGGTCATTTGTTTGTATAGAGGCTGGATTATCTGGGCCTTCCATTCTGTTCCTCGCTCTGTAGACAAACTGGAAACCTTCGAAAGTGTTGTAATTGTATATATGGGCCCTTGGTTGAGGAGGAATCATCGAAGGACACACCTCCCAATGACTATTCTCCATTAATGGATGCACAAGAACCAATAGCTTACTCAAGATTGAGGATTGAGGAGAGTCCAGAACCATCGAACACTAATTTTATTCGTAATCTTAAAATTTGTTGTCCTTTGTTGTATTGTTCATTATCTTCTTGGGAAAGAGATGATTTAGACACTGTGTTCCTCTCAGATATTTTTCACCGGCCAGGGGTGGGTAAGGGAAAATCTATGGAATCAGTTCAAGAGACCCCAGACTTAGTTGAAGACCAGACTCTACCTACTCCTAGAACTGTAACTACACAAGAGAAGAGACCTATAGTCCTCCCTGAAACCATGGAAATGGAAGAATCTATCATAGTCTAGGGTTATGGTGAACCAGTCTCCAATGACCATTCATTGGATAAGATTATTTCGGCTTTAGTCCCCTCATTTACCGAGTCCACTAGCCCTACTTTGATTTCGACCTACTTGGGGAATGAAGTAGTGGATAGAATTATTTCTTTTGGTCATCATAGAGATTCCACGGGTGATGGGAGTGCTTCAGGGAAGGATATTTCTTGGTTGTGGGGTTTGGGGTTTGAAATTTTCCTCATCAAAACCAGGATTGCCTGCAAAAAGGTGGGAAATCTTGATCATTTAAATGCAAAATAGATTCCTCCCAACTCAGAACACTGGGCGCTTAGAGGCATGAAAACCCTGGCAAGGGATAAATCATGATCCTCCTCTCTATAAATATCATAGGGGTAGGAGGCTCCCTAAAAATGGCCTCCATGAGAATATTTTTATCTAAAACTTTACCTAAAATAATTTTTCTACAAGAAACACTAGTGGCAGTGGAAAAGGCAAGGAACTTTATGTACTTACTCAAACCTGAGTGCTTGATTTGCACAATGAGTTTTGTGGGGAAGTCTGAAGGGATACTTGTATCTTGGGATCCTAATTTCTTTGACTTAGTATTGGTCCTAAACTGCGGTGGTATTTTTTTGACAGGTACCAGCTTATCAAATAAGAGGAAGGTGTCCTTTCTGAATGTGTATGGACCTTGTCAAGACTGAAAGAATTTCTGGGATACAGTGGATAGAAGGGGTTTCCTAGCACATGATGATTTGATAATTCCAAGGGACACGAACTTCACGACAAACTCATAGAAGGTTTGGGGAGTGTCAGCATTGTCAGATCCATTGGCGGTCTCTTTTAAGGAAATATTTTTAAAAGATAATCTAATAGATGTGGCCCCTGCCATGGTGGTTCCAACGTTGCAAAATGGTAGGTCTGGAGATGAAGTCATTGCAAAAAGGTCAGAAAGAATCTACATGGTGGAGGATATTATCACACAAGATTTGAGATATAGAGCATGGGTAGAATTTCCATTCATTTTTTATCATGCTCCAATTTTACTACAATTGGGTGATGGTCTATCTTCGGTGGCTCATCCCTTCAAGTTAAATCCTGCCTGGTTACGCGAAGAGTCTCTGTCCTATGCAGATTTATCTTTGAGTCTCTGTGCATGTAAGGAGATTGAAAGAAGATAATAAAGAAGATGAAGAATTGGTGGACCTAGCCCCACGCAGGGGGTGAACCACATATACCTTATGTTATGGTGCTTGGTGCTATGTTGTTCATGTGTTTATTTTATTAGTGCTTTATTTTGGATGAATGTTTAATGCTTAGTGATATGAATGAATGCTAGATCTGAATTGTTTCTAGGTGCTAAGTGCTTGGATGTATTAGATCTTGTTGAATACTGCGTTGTTCTGTAATTAGGGTTTTACCTGCGATGTGAATAAGGGTTAAATGATAATGAATGTTAACTGCTAAGTGCTCTGTTAAGTATTGTGATCACAGATCTGTGTCCCAGCTAAGTTGTAGACACTTGAGTCCTGCAACCCCCTACCTCTACCTCGGGTGAGACTTCATTTGCTTCACAGGTGTTGCCGAAAGGGACGATAGTTAGGGTTTTGTTGGTGTGTTGTTGTAGCGTTGAACCCTGGGTCTGCCCCTATGCCAACAAATGGTTCTGTTGTCGAGACCTAAAACTATGATTGCTGGGAACTGAAGAAAAGAGAAAGTTGTGTGGGTAGATATATTGTTGTAGTGCGCAGTATTCTACTTGACTTGTGAAGTTCTGTGCTGAGAAAAGAATCGGATCTGAAGAAAAGAGGTATGACCTTAAAGATTTGTGCTCTGATAAAGGTAAGATAAGTGGAAATTTTTGTTTCGAAAGAATGGATCTAGGTATGTTTGATATATTTTTTCCTAGTCTGAAAACTAGGGCACAACTAGAAGAAAGAAGATTTGATATGAAATATCTGAAAGAAATAGTGAAAGGTATGTTATTCCTATGCATAGAAATAATTTTTGGACTAACAAATGGATGCAGGATCCTATATTTTTTTTTTTACAGACCCATCACTGTGATCCCAATGCATAGTACAGGAAAGGTTGGGGATCGTTTAAGAGAAAGAGAGGATTGAATCTTTATTATAGTTGTAGAAGATCGAGACATATTGCTAAGGAATTACCTGGTAGAGGTCCTAGTTGTCATTGTTGTAAATTTGTGGGCCATGAAGTTTTGGATTTCCCTAGAATGATTGCTAAGGTTGAAAAGATGAACATAAAGCAAGGAAACCACGAGGAAATTCAAGAGACTGAGAATAGGATAAAGAACCAGAAAAAATCAGAGGTTATACTATTGCAGATGAAAGAAGCACTAAATGATCACAGAGACATTAGTTTATTAGATATCTTCAAATAAAAAGAGTGCATATAAATGAGAATAGGAGACTTTGACATAGACTGTGTATTGGATGCAGAAACACAGGTGAACATTATGCTAGAAAGTACTTGGGAAATTTTGGGAAAGCCTGCTATGATTCTCTCATTGGGAGGAATAGGATTCTTTAAAGGAAAGATGATAACCCTATGTGGAACTCTTACTCATGTACCTATGATAGCTCATGGAACATCGACAGAAGAAGAATGTGAGGTTATTAAGTTTGTTGAGAACAACACCCATTTTACACTTTTGTTAGGAAAAATTTGGGTTGAGAAAGATCATATCCTAAGGAAAGAAGAAGAGGAAGCTCTAGAACAGAAAAAACAATAATTAAGGGATTTCATGGCTAGGAGAATAACATGCTTAATAGAAGAACAAGAAGACAAGTCGAAGAAACTGAGGGCCAGAAACCCAATTGTTGAAGTGGAAATAATGCAAGGAGACTTAGAGAACTTATCCATGCAGGAGAGTAGAGCATCTACTCCAGAAACAGTAAGAAAAGAAGTATTACCCTTGAACACTATGAAAGACCCTCAACAGTGAGAAGCTACTATGCTAAGAGGAGATAAGAACAAGAATGGAAAAAGGAATCCAGAGATGCAGATCACAGGAAAGAAAGACAGAAAGATCAGTAAGAAGAAATCAAAACTAGAAAAATTGCAAGAGGTTGCAGAGAGGACTTCGCAGAAGGAAGGCTTGCAGAACTTGAACCTCACTGGAATAGCAGAACAATGCAGACTGGAACTTCACCACGATGAATAAATATGACCGTTGGAGGTTTCCTGACCGTTAGAACGACGCTCCAAAACAGATAGAAATACAATTATTGTCGGAATGTTTGCCATTGGATTGTTGGGACCGCGCCATAACGAATGGAATTGCATTGATTGAGGCGTTCCTACCCATTGGAGGAGTCTGTTACAATGTTATCTATTTAACCCATCAAATTTCTTACTATGAACACTTTTTCCAATTGTGATTATCCAAGCCCACAGAGAACTAGTTTCTTTCACGCAGTGCTTATTGAGACCTTGCCACCCGTCCTGCTACATTGAGTGTTTGTTCATCGACCTGATATATCTAATATCGATCGTGTATGTCAGGTGAATTTAGTGCAATAGAGAAATTTGTCGAGGATATTCTCATAGAACTCATGGCTGAGAAGGTCATGTCTGTAGGAGTGAAAACTTCAGTGACAAGAGGAGTGCAAGCATCCCCATCGACTGCACGTCGATATGGACCCTCCCAAAATGGAACAGAAAAGAGAAACAAGAATCGTGATGACTTGGCGAATGCGAAGCTCATCCCATCAATCCCACCTGACTAAATCCTACCTCTGGTTGGCGCGGTGAGTCGTGACAACGTCTTGAGGGACTTTGACTATACATTGATCATTGTGTACCTCCCAAAGTGGATAGGCACAGTAGGACCACAGTTGGAGAGGATTCTGATGCTTAATATCAACAACTTCAACTTAGGAGACCACAAAAACTATGTCATGCTCGCACCACACAAGTATTGACCAAGACAACGGGGAAAAATTTGAATATAATCTCCCAGCCGTGAACCATGGACATTGCGAGGTCCACGATCCTCAATGTGATGAAGTTACCACACTTCAGAAGACATTAGGAGGTTAACGTGTGCGTTAATATCCTGCTGTCGTGCTTCCATGGTGGTTAACTGTGGTTGGATAGGTGCATCATAGTAGATTTGACGTTGATCCACTGAATCAATGGGTTAAGCATGCAAGGACCAAACGCACAGGATTTTTACCCAGGGAAGGTTGCAGATCGCGCCCTGGCATAGATAATAAAATACAACTATGGTGATGTGGAGAAGGGGAAGCGGGGCTATAAGGTAGCCTCCATCTAGAATGGCACAGTGTGCCTAGCTTTCCAGTTGATAGCTGGTAAGCTCGTCAGGAAGAATAGGCCAACGCAGGTCATGGGGTTTGTTGTCGACCTCGCAGGAAAATGCATTGAAGGGTTGTAAATGAATTGGGCGAGATACCTCATGAACCAATTATAGAAATACTTCCAAGAAGCTCAGGATCAGGGCTATGAGTTTCATTTCAGTTGGTTGTTGATTCTCATTGCCTTCATTGCTTGGGATATGCTTGAAGGAGCGACCTTCCCTGAAATTGAGTCGTTTGAACCACTAGCTGCGAAGTTCACTACGCTATGGTACTCGAGCGACATGGCGAAGCAATAGCAGTCAAACATAGTGTTCCACACCTATTATCTGTAGCTGAAGAGGGACATTGAATCCTTCCCTCGCATAACGTCGAACACACTTCATAGGTTCAGGCCAATTGCGAAGTTCCACGCAGACATACACTTCATCTATATCATTGCGCGTGGAGATGAACAAAAAGAAGAGCTCCATTCCTATTACAAGCTCACTGAGGAAGATATGGAGGAAATAATAAAGGAATGGCCTGCAAAATTCCTCATACCAGTCGAAAAGAAAGAACTGTTCGATGCTGACCTCATCGGAAGCCCTATGGTCACTTGAGAAGAATATGATGCACCTAACAACAACAAGAAGAAAAAGAAAGAAGAGGCACAGGAACTGAAAAACGCATCAGATTCACCTAAAGGGGGAGGACGTGATGAAGTAGACAAAGAAGAGGATGAATGGGAAGAAGACAAGAAGAATAAGGGTGAAGATACACTGCCTAAAGTTCCCCTGACAGAGATAGAGACATCCAAGAAAAGAAAGGGTTCTCCAACAAAACCTTCATCGCGGAAGAAGTCAAAAGCCAATAAACCTCCATTCCACATTGTGCTCACGGTGGATGACATTGAACTGATCATTTCCACTATATTAGATACCTCAGAGGACATCTTGCAACGAAGCGAAACCAAATAGGAGACAATGTTTGACAGGATCGAAGCAGATCTTAAAGGGGTACAACAAGCTCTTTATTCAAGCTGCACAGTGTCTACTGCGCCACCGCCATCAGAAGGAGCAGAGTTGGGAGATGAACCTGCCCAACTACGTAGATTAGCAGATGTGACAAACTCTTGCCTTCCTCCTGTCTAGGAGGAAAATGAACAGGCCACAGAGGCTCTGAAGCAAGCAAAAGAGGAAGTCATAGAGCAATGTTGGGTTGCGCAACAAGAAAAAGATGACCTCCAGGTGAAGTTTGTAGAGGATAGAGCGCATATCCATAAGGATAAAGAACAACTGCTCATAGACCAGATGGGAGTTAAAGAAGAAGTCACCATAGCACTTCACCTTGTGATGGGATTAGAACAAGGAAGAAGAAACAACTGAGATCCAGGTGGGGAAGCTCATTGAATTCATTCAAAAACTCCAAGCACAAATAGAAGAACTGGAACTACAAGTCGTGCCAAGCACTCCACAGGAAGTGAGAGATCTGAGAGAGGAAACTACAAGGAGCCCAGTCAAAATAATCAAGGCATTGGACTTGGAATGCAAGAAACTCAACAGTCAAAGTGTGAAGAACTACTAGCACCTTGCAGAGGACCCAAAACTAAGTACATTGGAGTCACAGCTCCAGGAAGTGAAGCAATAGGAAGCAACAGTGCAAGAACAGTTGAAGCCACTATTAGTGGTCAAGATGATGAAAAGGTCCTAGGAACAGTGCACGGTTCAACAACAGGTCCATGTTATCCAAAGTAAATTCATGGAAGTAACCCAGAGGCTCCAACTAGTGCAGGATGAAGCTTGCACACTTTTTGAGGAGATTGAGGGACAAGGTGGAAAACTAGAACAAGTAGTCACCATAGTAGAACAATGTCTGGAAGGACCGATGACTGATAAAGTTATTCAAGAGTTCACTGAGAAGGAGGCTCTGGCAAAGCAGAAGGTCGAAGAAGCTCGAGCCAAGCTCGAGGCCTTCGAGGCATAGTTACCCATATCAGAATGACTCAGGACGAGTCACAGGTGAGTGTTGGGGGCCTGTTGGCCCTTGACCATGTTTTGTGGAAACACTGGTCATGTTTGACCAATTTTGGGACTTCAACAGGCTGGTCGAAGACGAAGTGACAGGAAAAGCAAAGATCATGGGATCTCGCCCCCTTTTGCAGGCTTTTTGGGTTTAGGGTTTATGTAACGGGTATGAGATGTTGACCCATGGGTTTACCCATGCTTAGGCCCCTTTCGTAGTGTATAAATAAATATCTAGGCGATGTAAGAAGTAGTGTTGAGACCTAGTAGTTGGATCTATGTGATCAAAGCTAAGTGTACTAAGTGCAAATATTTGTGAACTCTTTGTGCATACTGTGTGTTGAGAACTTGCAGAGCTAAGTGCAAGCGATTGTAAGAAGGCTCTGTGCCTAGATCTACTCGGGGAAGGAGGATTTGGCGAGGTGCGCGCAGATCTCTTGTCCTATGTGGAGTTAGCTTTGAGGCTCTGTGCATGTAAGGATATTGAAAGAATATAATAAAGAAGACGAAGAATTGGTGGACGTAGCCCCACGTTGGGGGTGAACCATGTATACCTTGTGTTATGGTGCTTGGTGCTATGTTGTTCATGTGTTTATGTGTTTATTTTCTTAGTGATTTATTCTGGATGAATGTTTAATTCTTAGTGATATGAATGAATGCTAGATCTGAACTATTTCTAGCTGAATGAATGCTAGATATGAACTATTTCTAGGTGCTAAGTGCTTGGATGTATTAGATCTTGTTGAATACTGTGTTGTTTTGTAACTAGTGTTTTACCTGCGATGTGAATAAGGGTTAAATGCTAATGAATGTTAACTGTTAAGTTCTCTGTTAAGTATTGTGATCACAGATCTGTTTCCCAACTAGGTTGTATACACTTGATTCCTGCAAACCCCCCTACCTCTACCTCGGGTGAGACTTCATCTTCTTCGCAGGTGTTGCCAAAAGGGTCAGTAGTTAGGGTTTTGTTGGTGCGATGTTGTAGCGTTTAACCCTGGGTCTGCCCCTGTGCCAACAGAAGGAGATTGCTTGGTCACGAGGTTTTGGGTTTGAAAATTCCCCCATCAAAACAAGGATTGCCTGCAAAAAGGTGAGAAATCTTGATCATTTAAATGCAAAACAGATTCCTTCAAACTCAGAACACGGGGCGCTTTGAGGCATGAAATCCCTGGTAGGGGTAAATTATGATCCTCCTCTCTATAAATATCCTAGGGGTATGAGGCTCCCTAAATATGGCCTCCATGAGAAGACTTTTATCTAAAACTCTACTTAATATATTTTTTGTACAAGAAACACTAGCGACAGTGGAAAAGGCAAGGAACTTTATGTACTTACTCAAAAATAAGTGGATAATTTGCGCAGTGAGTTCTGTGGGGAAGTCTGGAGGGATACTTGTATCTTGGGATCCTAATTTCTTTAACTAAGTACTGGTCCTAAGCGATGGTGAAATTTTTTTGACAGGTACCAGTTTAGCGAATAAGAGGAAGGTGTCCTTTCTGAATGTGTATGGACCTTGTCAAGACCGAAAAAAATTCTGGGATAAAGTGGATAGAAGGGGCTTAATAGCACATGATGATTTGATAATTCCAAGGGACATGAACTTCACAACAAAATCATAGGAGGTTTGGGGAGTGTCAGCATTGGCAGATCCACTAGCGATCTTTTTTAAGGAAATATTTTTAAAAAATAATCTAGTAGATGTGGCCCCTGTCGTGGTGGTTCCGACATGGAAAAATGGTAGGTATGGAGATGAAGGCATTGAAAAAAGGTTAGAAAGAATATACATGGTGGAGGATCTTATCACACCATCTTTGAGATATAGAGCATGGGTAGAATTTCCATTCATTTATGATCATGCTCCAGTTTTACTATAGTTGGGTGATGGTCTATCGGCAGTGGCTCATCCCTTCAAGTTAAATAATGACTGGTTACAAGAAGAATCTTTTGATTTATTGGTACTTTATGTGTGGATCGATTTAAATGTACAACAAGCTGAGGGAGCTCAAATAAGATTAATAGAGAGGTTATCAACTCTTAAATCTTGGGTGAGGTTATGGTCAAAGGAAAAACGTTTTCTAGAACATTTAGAGATGGATAAGATTGATGAAGGAATAAACGATCTCTTTCATCATAAGGAATAGGGTTTACATAACTCAGATATTGATCAACAATTGATAAAATTGGAGGTTGATCACAAAAAACTATTACTGGAGGAGGAAGAAATATGGTGACAAAAGAGTAGGGCCATCTGGATAACAAGTGGAGACAAGAACAAAAAATTATTCAATCGATTTGCTAGTTATAGAAGGAATAAAAAACATATATGGGATATAGAGGATGTAGTGGGTTGGCATCATATATACCAGAAGGCCATAAAGGAGGAAGCGATCAATTTTTTCAAATATTTCTATCAACATAGTGGAACAAATTATATCGAAGAACATGTAGCTACTATAAGGATTTTTCCCACAATGTTGTCAGAGGATGGAGTTACAAATCTAGAAAATCCATGTACTAGGGAGGAAATTCTATAAGTTTTAAAAGGATTTGAAAAGGATAAAATTATTGGGCCAAGTGGCTGGACTGTAGAATTTTGTTTACATTTCTTCGAGCTGGTTGGACATGATTTGCTCGATGTTGTGGAGGAGACTAAACTCGGAGGGGAGGAAATTAAACAGATCAACTCAAATTTCTTAGATTTGATCCCTAAATTAAATAGTCCCAACAATTTTAATGATTTTCGCCCAATTGCTTTGTGCAATTCATGCTACAAGATCATAGCAAAAGTAATAGCCAAGAGAATTAGGCCCATACTCTCTCGAGCTTTATCTAAGGAAAAAATGGGCTTTATTAAGGGAAGAAAGATTTTAGATGCTATTGGTACGGCACAGGAGTGTATGCACATCATAAAAGAAAAGAAGCTTCAAGCAATTATTTTAAATCTTGATCTAAAAAAGGCTTATGACTGTACAACTTTGGATTTTTTGAGGTTAATCCTCCTACAATGTGGCTTTGGGTTGCCAACTACAAACTGGATAATGGGATGTGTAACCTCTACTACTTATGCAATTCCGATTAATGGAGAGGAAACCAAGTTCATTCCGAGTAGAAGAGGACTTCATCAAGGTTGTCCTTTGTCACCTCTCCTATTCATCCTTGTAATGGAAGGACTTAGCCTCTTGCTAAAAAAAGGTCAAATTGATGGTGTGTTGTTTGGGATAAAGGTATCACGAATCATTAAGGTTTTACATTTTCTCTTTGCGGATGATGTGATAATTATGTCAAAAGACTATGTAACCGAATGGATGGAAATCAGTAATATCTTAGTGTTTTCTGTTGGGCGTTGGGGTTGAGGATAGATGTTCAAAAGTCTGCCTTTTTACATTCAGGAGTACAACATGAAACTCTTGAAGAATTAAAAGAGTTATTTTAGTTTGATTATAAATATCTTTTGGAAGGCTTTAAATATCTAGGTTTTTTTCTTAAATCCAGATAGCTATAAAGCAGAGGAATGACAGTGGCTCATTGAAAAATTCAAAAATAGGATACATCTCTCGTGTTATAGATTGCTAAATTTGGGAGGCTAATATGTGTTGATAAAAGAAGTCCTAGAGAGCCAACCAGTATACTAGTTGGCTTGATCTCATATTCTGATTTCCGTACTAAATAGGATCTGTAAGCTGGTCTTTTCCTTCCTATGGTCAGGAAGAAAGAAAAAATAGACTTATCATTTATGCAACTGGGAGACTCTCTCGAAACCAAAATAGTTTGGAGGGTGGGGATTTAGAAACATCCTTATTTTCTACAGGGCGTTGGCAGCCACTACACTCTGGAGAGTATTAATGAAGAAAGGCTTATGGCAACGGGTGATAAAAGACAAATATTTACCTCATGGATCGGTGTCTTCTTGGTTACGATCGACTTTAGTGGTCTCAGCCCATGGATCCCAGACCTGGAAAATTTTGATTAATACTTTAGCATTGGTTTTACAATGGTTGGCCTGGAATCCGGGCACATGAAATTCCATAATTATTGGGAAAGATGTAATACTGGGAATGGGCACAAATTTTTTTTTATCGGGTGAGCTTGTTGCTACACTTAACCAAAAAAATGTATACTTGTTATATCAAGTGGGTTGCGATTTCACACAGGGATCAATATGTTCAAATTGGTTAGACAGTGCAACCTTGGGGCTCAAGGGAGACTTAGCAGATGAATGGGAAATGTTTAGAAGGAACTTGATAGGACTAGGGATCCAACTCCTTGATCGCCTGGATGTATTATTATGGATGGGAGGTGATAATTCTAGGCAGCTTATTGTCAAAAATGTGTACCTTACAGTTGCTACTAAACTATGGAAATTTAAAACTGGCAGATGGAGGGAAAAATTGTGGAAATGGGATTGCCCACTAAAGATCAAGTTATTTGCTTGGCTGGTTGCTGAAAATAAAATACTAATGTGGAAAAATATACAAAAAAGAGGTTGGGTGGGGCCAGGGATATGCCATCTCTACAAAGGTGAGAGGGAATCCGGTAAGCATCTCTACAAAGGTAAGAGGGAATCCGGTAAACATCTCTTTGTGAATTTCCCCTTCACTATTTTAGTTTGGAATAAGGTTAAACTTTCTCTTAAATAAACTAATGGATGGTATGGTCAAATAGTGAATGTGTGCTATGAAAAATGGGCAAAACAAAACTTTGATTACCCAACCCTGCCAACTTTTATTTGTTGGTTTTTATGGCTTGAAAGAAACAAGACAATCTTTGAGGTGGGGACACCATCTATCCAGAAGATATTTTTCCAAGCTATTGAAGCAGTGAGTATCTACAGAAAAAAGGTAAAATAAATTCATTCTAGAACTACAACCTTTGATTGTTTGGAAGATAGAATCATGGGATGGTTCGATGGGGCAGTTCAACAGAATGGTGAACAAAGTGGGGCAGGAGGCTTGATAAAGATAAAAAAAAACACACTATACAAATGGATGCTAAATTGTGGACGAGGAACAAACACTAGGGAAGAACTCATGGGTGTTTGGGCCTCTCTAACCCTGGCTACTAGACTGTCAATTCCATATTTACATGTGCTAGGGGACTCTAAGATAGTCATTGATTTGCTTAACCAGAAAGGATCTCTCCAGGTTGTCTCTTTAGAAAGATGGAAGGAAAGGATTAAAGACATTCTAAAAGAATTCAGGAATACATATTTTGCCCATATATATAGAGAAGATAATCTAGAGGAAAATTGATTATCAAAACTAGCTCTAACAAAACCACCTGTAAGCATAGCCTATAATCAATGGGAGTGTGGTCATGAGGGTCCCACACTTTTCTTAAAGATGTATTAAAAGTCTCCAAAGGGAGATTTTTTTGCAGGCCAGTAATAGATGACGGTAACAGTAGCTATAATATATAGCTAAGTATGAAGGAAAATATTACTATTTTGAATTTTGTCCTCTTTTGATCTACATGAGAAGAAGCTCCTTATGTAAGGAATATGGTATTTTCTGAGTAGCTATTTTTTTATGTTTATTTAGCCAAAGAAACCAAGTACCTATGATGTAAGACATGTTGTGAAAACATATTATATTATTATTAATATAATGAAAAATTTCCTATGAAAAAAAAATAACACAATGAATTCCTTATTAACCAACAATTTTCTAATGTTATTAATTTGCTTGTCTTTAATTGAAGGATTTATTACATACGAAATATCCCAGTATCCTCATAAACATTCTCCTCATAAACATTCGTGAATTAATGTAATTTTGATAATGCAAGCCCCATCCCAATCAGTGCTTTGGTGGTGATGTTTATTTTGTAAGTTGGGACGAATCACTAAGTCCACATCAACAAGAGCCACTCAAAGAATTGGGTCAAAAAATGACAATGGAGGCATGAATAATGTTACAATGCAATTCCATTTACTATGATAAGAGGGAAAAACGTAGAGAATATCTACATTTAAATGTGAACAATCACACTATGTTCTTACCATCCAATGTGTAGAAAATGGCAAACTTTACTGTAAAGTAGGCCTCCCATTTGTAATGGGAACTTCTCGAGGAGATTATGAAAAGCTATTTGACTTGGTGCAAAAGTATAATAATGATGTTGTCATTTCACAGTGGATGGGAAAACATGTAATTACTTATTCATTCTATTTGCTTATTTATTTATATCTATACATTTGTCTTATTCTCATAGATTTTAGTCAAAATATTGCATTTGCAACTCAATGCCCACTAACAATTTGTTATTATTTTTTCAGGTGGTTGCATTCCAGTTAGCAACAAAGATAATGGTAGAGAAGTTCCCTAGGGCCTTTTTGGTTTGCACACTTAAGGTTTGAATATTCATCTATTTGTTTTATTTCACAGTCTTATAAATATATGTATATGATTGTTTGTGGCATTTTCACTAAGTATTTATTTCTATCTGATGTCAATTTTCTCTCTTTAGGGGATGGCTATTTTGTTATATATATTTGTGTTATCTACTACCTATATCAGATTTGTCTAAAAATCGATGGAACTTGTCTCCAGTATTTTAACTTGGATTTCTAATAAGATCACAATTTTTCTTGGTGAATTGGACAATTTTCTTGATCTATTTACAAAAGGATCATGGAAATTCACGAAAAGTTTGATAGTATGTATGGAAAATATCTTAACATATGTCATTCTACTACCATAGTGTTTGGCTACTTTTGACAACTACTCCATCTAAGATTGTTTTCACAATATGGTGTTCTCATAGATTTTCTTCTAGTAATGAAAGGTCTCGAGAAGCCTCCTCCATAATGACCATATCTATTAGTTTAATGTATAAAATGCATTCACTAACATATCAAGTTTGCAACATCTTGTTGGATTTCCATTAAGTTGTTTTGATGCATACACCAAATGTACTAGGTTGCAATGCCATTATTAAATCAAATAATTGTAGTTCCATATGAGATAGCTTCAAATGGAAGATGGACCAATGGCTTCAAATTCTGGGTAAAAATATAAATCTCTCATTTATTCTTTCTTAAATTGGTAAAATAAGTAATATTGTAGAAAATATGTGACAATCGAATAACTACATTACCAATGGAAAACAATTCTAGAAGTAATCTAGTTAATGCAAAAAATATCCATGATGTCGATCCTAACACAATAGCATATCCTACGAGCAAAAAAAATATAAAAGGCCTCCTAATGTGATAGCAGGTTGGAGATGATGAAGAAAAGGGACCTTCCACATAGAGTCAATGGATTGTTTCTCTCATAAGCCTTTTTCATCTAGAAATGACTAAATCCTACTCATCCAATAAACCCAATATATTTGGAAAACATTTCTCTACATAAAATAACTATTGATCCTCCTCATTTGCTTGATATGACATAAAGTGACAACAAAATCTTTTGAGCATCAAAGCCCACAATATGTCGATGAGTTGTTGGTATCAAGTCCTGGATTCAGTTTTGTGTCTGTATTCCATAGTTGGTGATTGCACAAGGTTTGTGCATCAATGAAAGAACACACACATTTCATAGTGTAGCGCACACCTGTGAAAGTGTGTGAGGATGGCATGCCAAAGGAAGAGTGTGTACATCCCAGAGTCTTTGACACACAAGATTAAATGCACAGTTTTGAGGCCAAAGAGCCTTTGTATATATGTTGTGTTTTAAGGCTAGTGGGCATGGATGAAAAAGACTAGTGTGTTTGTATTGTAAATGTAATCACCCTCAAGATTGTTAATATAATCACATCACTGCGCATAGACTCAACTCATACAAAAAGAGATGGGGGGTAAAATCCATAGAAAAGGAAAAAGGGGAAGCTTAAGTCAAGGGAATATTTTATTAATATTTTCCGAAGTTTAATTTAAGGATATGTATTTATCCTAAGTTCCCGAGGGTAGGGAATGAGTCACTAAGTAACTAAAGCTACTTTTGAAGGTGAAAAGTGTTGAGTTGAAGGCATGCAATATATTTCTTTCCTTAGGGTAATTCAGGGGATTATCACTCATTTTGGGATCATTCAGACGAATTTCCCCCACGAAGGATTACATATTTTGTTGTAAATTATTGTCATTGCTTAACCCTGTGCTTGGGAAGGCTTGTTTACTATCAAAGAGGTGGGTTGTTAGGCCCGTGAGAATTCTCTCCAGGTGAGAGTTTGCTGGGAATTGTTCTCTAGTGCGTTGGGCATTAGATACAGGGATCTGAGACTTCCTGTCTACCCTGTTGTTGAATCCAAGGAAGGGAAGTGGGGTAGATGAAGGATTGTTGAGCAAAGAAGGGACACACTTCTTGTGGTGGGATAGGTTGTGGGGAATGAGGGAATTGAGGCTAGTTGCAACAATCGACACCTTGGATCAAGTCTTTTTGTTGAATATCAGACCAAAGCCTGGGGGTAGGAACCCTTTTTCCTATGGTTTAAGCCCCATCTCGGGGGTGACCTGTCGTTGAAATATTATGAGTGATAGAGTCTATGGCTAGGAGGAATGTATGATTCCTACATGTAGTTGGTGACTTTTCTTAAAAGATAAGTGCCCTTCATGAGCTTGTTTATTTATCATGTGCTCTAATGTTCATATTTTTAAATGGGTTTATCTTCCTATATTGAATTGCATCTAAATATAACACATATATAACACATACCCAACAAATGTTTTGGTTAATTCTTTGTAATGTTACTGTGTGTGTGTGTGTGTGTGTGTGTTTCTTTTTCCTATATGTTGCAACATATGTGGGCATGACAATTATAAGTGTTTCCTGCTAGCTAAATGTATGGTTAATCTGTACAATATTGTTTCACATGACAAGTATGACAGTTATTAAGTATTCATGTTAATAACACACACACACACACACACATAAATTTTCTTTTTTTTCCTGTATGTTGCAACATATGTGGGCATGACAGTTATAAGTGTTTCCTGCTAGCTAAATGTATGGTTAATTTGTACAATATGGTTGCACAAGAGAAGTATGAAAATTATTAAGTATTCATGTTAAGTTAAACTGTGTGGTATGGTTAGAATATACCAAGGCATGGCATGAATCGTTGAGTGCGTAGTGAAGCAGTCTGTGTGCACAAAGGTGATAGAATCTGTGTGCAGAATCAAATTGATTGTGTGCATAGTAGTATCATTCATTCATAGAGTTTGCGCGCACAACAATATGTATGTGTGTGAATGGATAAATACGTAGTAGATTTGTGACATTTATCTTACTTCTATAATTGTATTAAAATAAGTGTACTCGTAGAGAGAGACCCATATTGGGTATGGGCACAATACCTTATGGTTCTATGCAATATTCCGGTCTACTTGTAACAGGGAGAATTATAAGTAGTATCCACATACTAGGAATTTTGAGGTAGCATTTTCCAGTAGTGAGCTTGCGCTGCTACAAAGAATATCCTAGAGAAAGAGGTTGAGGTGGTAATGACGTGGCCCAACCTGGGAGGCTGGGGACGTTACATTCTGGTATCAGAGTGATTGGTTCAACACTAGACTTGTCTGGGCCAAAGATCAACATGAAATAGATGTGTGTGCTAAGTATTGGTGCCACACAGTGTATATTTTAGTTTGCGCGGATAACCATTGGTGCATAGTATAGAGTTGTGATGTGCATAAAAACAACAATGCGCAGATGTGAACACTAGAGTTTGGATGTTAAAAATAATGCAAGGGAAAATAAAAGAAGGGACTCTGACAAATTGTGTATAACTCCCTTAAAATTCTTGTATTAATTAGTCTAACAAATCTTGTTGACCACACGTTTTGAAGAATTAACAACAATTAGTTCAGGGAAATATCACGGCAGATATTAAAAGCATGGCAGATGTGTAGAGAACCTACAATCAGGATGCAAAAATGGGAAGGTTATATGTTGACATGGGTATTGAAGGTATAGAATCCAATGAACATAGGGAAGACTTGGAAGAGAGCATGAACTTGGTAGAGACCATAAAAATTTTGCAAAAGGATGTCCAAAGTTATAAATAAGATAACGACAGGCTTATGAAATCCAAGGAGGAAAAATAAGGCTTCAACATCAAGTTTCTACAAATCTTAGATAGAATTGAGAAAAATATGGATAAGGAGACAGAGACAAGTAGGTCAAGAAGAAATAGATCTCATGATGAGAGAAGAATTTTTTTTTTGCTAACAAGCATCTCCATCACTCTCCAAGATATTCAACTAGGAGAGCATGCAGTAGTTCGAGCACATCTCTTGTCTGAAAGAATAAGAGAAGGAATAGGGTGGACAAGCTATAGGGAGAAATGAACAATATCAGACCTCCTACTTCTGATGGTGAGCATAAGAAGGATGAGGATGCAGAGACTTGGCTCTTGGGTATGAGGAAATACTTCCATCTGCATAATTACTCCTTGCACGCAAAAGGGAGAATTTCCATTTATCATCTCAAGGGGAAAAAATCAATGTGGTGGGATCAGTATATGCAAGTGAAACACATTGATGAGAAAAATGTTACTTGGAGGGAATTCAAGCGATGTTTAAAAAAAAAAAAAAATTAACGAAGTGCTACTATGATAGAAAAATGAAGGAGTTCTTTGAACTCAAGCTTGTGAGAATGACCATAGATGAGTACGAAAGGATATTTTTATAGTTGTTGAAATATGTGCCTTTTATCAAGGATGAATAGGTGAAGATTCAAGGTACTTGAGGGGGATTCCATCATTTATTAGCGAAAAGATACAATATGATGATCCTAAGACATTGGAAGAAACTATAAGGAGATATAAATGTCTCTATGATTAGCAAAGGGGAAGACCGACTTTCCAAAAGGATTGGGAAAATAAGATGAAAAGAAAGGTGGAACAGAGGAAGAAGGGGACTAAGCCACCATTTTTCAGAAATACTGCGCAAGGACTGCCAACTTCCAAGGAGCTTAGAATGATTGAGGCAATGGAAACTAGGCCAAGGAAATAGCCAGTGAAGTGTTGGGGTTGTGATGGAAACCATATGTTTAGAGATTTCCCTCAAAGATGTGAAAAAGTGAGGACTGCGAACAATGTACGACAAGATGTGCCAGTCTAAGACATGGGTAGAAGTGTACCTAGAATTTACACAACCCTGTACAACAAGCAAGTTGAGTTTCAGTCAGACATGATCGAGGTGGAAGGTAAGATTAATGATATGGGGAAGCTTTTTCTATATATGAAACTTGGTGAGCCCCTTGCTTTTCTAAATAAGTTGTCTTGCTTAGCTTGTTGAAGGATGTAATGAACCTATTGTTGGAGGGGTTGGATCCATTCAACCAATCTAGTTGCATAATTTTCCTAAGTGTGGAAGGACTCTATTGGTGAATATGTGACATGGGGAGCTATATCAATGGGGGAAATACTACAACATGACATCCTACACAAAATTAAATTACTATTCGAGAAATCTGAAGCTTTCTACCATGCTGTGTTTGGAATGAAAATTTTGATTTCTAAGGTTAATGAGGAAGAGGAGGCCTCGGGACCTAAAGAGGGCCTTCATGAATCTATTGGTACACATGATAACCCAATCCACATTGATGAAGACCTCCAACCTTTGGCCACAACATAGGAAGAATAAAGCGAAGTCAACTAGTGCACCAGGAAGATATTGTCTTACCCCCTCTTACATGAAGTTGAAATGGACTTGTGTTATATAGTTTGTATTTGCTATTTCAGTTTGATAATTAATGTTGTTATATTAGTAGTTATAGTGATAAATAACATAGTTTTGTTACAATCAATGGACATGGACATATATGGTATTGCTAAGTTGGAGGAGGATCTAGTTTCCTTTTTTGACAGGCCTCCTCCATAAACATATATAACATTTTTTATGTAATATGAAGTAAAATAAAATAAAATAATGCATAGATAAATAGATCACCAAAAAATACCAATAACATAAATTATTCTAAAAATTTTAAAATTGTTTTTTTTTTTTTTTAATTTCAAATTTCAATTATAATCTTATTTTGTTTATTTGTTTTTTTTTTTTTTAATTTCAAATTTCAATTATAATCTTATTTTGTTTATTTGTTTTTTTACAATTTTCTTTTTAAAATTGATTATTTTAAAATTTTAAAATTCAATTAAAAATAAAATAAAATAATAAAGGTAATTCAACAAGCACATTGATTATAGTAAGATGCGCTCTGGATCGGAGTAGGGCTTGGGCTCCTCGGCTTCTTGCTACTCCCTTCTGTCTCCCCAGGTGGGGAAAGATGTGAGCCCAAAGGAAGAGGGGTTGTGAGGCGCCTTGTATCGCAAGGCCGTGGAGCAGTAACGTTCTGGTGGGGGTTTCCATCGGACTTCCTTCGAGCCACCACTAGACCAACGTTCACAAATATTCTTTGAAGGTGCTGCTAAAGGAAAAGAAATGGAGATTGACACGAGACCTGTTCCAATGAAAACAACACGTCCTTGGGAACCTGGGAAATGCATTCCTCATCCTCCACTAGAAACAACATATGTGATCAACACACCACACATTGAAGAACAAAAAAAATACATGAAGGACTACGCATTGGTGGGAAAATTCCTAGGTTTATGTCTCTCTAAACGTAAGCTCGTCAAATGGATACACCATTGGTGGAACCCTAAAGGACACTATGACCTACAACTAGGCTCCAAGGGCTTCTTTACCATCCAACTTGAAGATCTTATGAAGAAGGGGTATATATGCCCAAGTGTGTCACCTTGGGGTGAGCTAGTTTTTTTCTGTGAAAAAGTAGGATGGTACGCTGAGACTCTACATTGATTTCAGAGAGTTGAAGAAAGTAATAGTAAAGAGCAAGTATCCTTTGCCAAGGATAGATGACATGTTTCACTAGCTAAGGGGCGCAAAGAAATTTTCCAAGATTGACCTTAGATATGGATGTCACCAAGTGAGAATAAAATAAGATGACATCAGTAAGACTAGCTTCAGAGCATGGTATGGTCATAATGAGTTCATAGTGGTGTCGGTTGGGTTGTCAAATGCACCAATTGTTTTCATGTGTTTAATGAATGTATTTTTCAGATAATACTTGGATAAGTTTGTTGTCATATATTGGATGTCATCATTATTTAGTCTAAATCCGAAGAAGAACATGAGCATCACCTGGAGATGGTGTTGAAGGTGTTGAGGGAGCATCCAATTTATGCAAAGTTGAGCAAGTGACTATTTTACCAGAGGAAGATTCATTATTTGGGTCATATCATTTCAAAGGAAGGAATAGTTGTGGATCGTAGTGAAGATAAAATCCATTGAGGAATAGCCAACACCAATAAATGTCACAGAAGTGAGATATTTCATGGGACTGGCAGTGTACTGTAGAAGGTTTATTGAAGGCTTCTCAAATATCACACATCTAGTCACATTCTTGCAGAAGAAAGATGTGCAATTTGAATGGACTCCAGATTGTGAAAGGAGTTTCTAACACTTGAAAATTTTGTTGACTAGTGCATCGATACAAAGGATTGAAAATCCAGTTGCAGACTTCATTGTGTGCATAGATGCATGTAAGGAAAGACTCGATGTATTCCTTAGTCAGAATGGGCATGTGGTATTCTACGAATAAGGAAATTTAAAAGAGCATGGGAGACTCTATTCTACTCATGATTTAGAATTGGAAACTATAGTGCATGCCTTGAAGATGTGGAGACACTATCTCATGGGTAAACGATTTGAGTTTAGAACATACCATTGTGGTATGAAATATTTGTTTGGAAAGCCAAGTTTAAATGCCAGGCAAAGTAGGTGGTTAGAATTCCTTAGCCAGTATGAATTTGATATAAAGCATATCGAGGGTAAAGAGAATAAGGTAGTTGATATACTCAGTAGGAGAGTGCATGAGATGCATGCTACAACCATTAGCATGTACCAGACAAATTTTAGAGACAAAATCATAGAGGCTGCAAATTCATATCAACACTATGAGGAATTAAGAGAAAAATTACAACAAGGTATTTTTCAGTAGAAACTTGAAGAGTATGAGCTTAAAGAGGATGGAATTCTCATGTTTAGGTGCAAATTTTATGTTTCTGATTCACCAAAGTTGAAAAATATAATATTGAAGGAATTGCATAATGTGCATTATGCTACGCACCCTAGTTATCAAAAGACAGTAGTAGTTGTTAAGAAGCAATATTATTGGCCAGGCATGAAAAAAGAGGTTGTTGATTTTATTGCTAGATGCCTTGAGTGTCAAAATATCAAGGTTGAGCACATACACCCATTGGTTTTGCTACAACCTTTACCCATTCTTGAGTGGAAGTGGGAAGTTATAATGATAGATTTTATAACTAAGTTGCCCAAATCAACCAAGCAACATGACTCTATTATGGTGGTGTTGAACAAGATTACTAAAGCTGCCCATTTTGTTCTAGTGAAGTCAACTTACAAGGAAAATAATATTGTTTATATCTACATGAGAGAAATTGCTAAATTGCACGGTGTGTCTAAGGCAATTATTTCTCACAGGGATCTCAAGTTCACTTCAAATTTTTGGATGGGATTATTCAAAGGAATTGGGACAAGTCTGAACTTTAGCACATCATATCACCCACAATCAGATGGACAAACATAGAGGGTAAATAAGGTAATAGAAGATATGTTAAGAATGTATGTGATGGATAAACCATCAAAATGAGAAGACTACTTGCATTTGGTAGAGTTTTCTTACAACATTGGATATCAAGCATCTTTACAGATGATTCCATTTGAAGCATTGTATGGTAGAAGGTGCAACACACATGTGAGTTGAGATAACCCAGTTGACCACATAGTGGTTGGGCCAGATCTACTATGGGAAATGGAAGAGAAAATGATAAAAATAAATCAAAATTTAAAAGCTTACCAAGACAGACAAAAAATATGGGTAGATAAAGGACAGACTTTTAGAGAATTTAAAGTGGGTGACCATGTGCTCCTAAAAGTGAAAGCAAGATGAAGTTTCCTTAAGTTGGGGAATTTCTCTAAGCTAGAAACATGATATTTTGGTCCATTCAAAATCCTAGAGAGGATTGGTCCTGTCGCATATATGATATCTCTACCTTCATCCTTGAATATTTATAATGTATTCCATATTTCCTTGCTTAAAAAGTATGTACATGATGCTAATCATGTCATTAATTGGAATGTGATTCAGGTGGAGTAAGAGGGAAACTTCTAAGTTCAACTAGTGTACATATTGGATCGGAAAGTCAATATGCTTTGGAATTGCACAATATGACTGGTAAAGGTACGATGGACTTGTTATGGTCTTGAGGATGCAACCTGGGAACATGAAGATGATATACGGGTAGAGTATCCACATCTCTTTGAAGACTTTTGAAATTTTTGAGTATACATGTGTATGTAATGCACTGAGGACAATGCATAAATAAGGGGGAGGGTTTGATATGGGCAAGCTTTTCCTATATATGAAACTTGGTGAGCCCCTTGCTTTGCTGAAGAATTTGTCTTGCTTAGCTTGTTGACGAATGTCATGAACCTATTGTTGGAGGGGTTGGATCCATTCAACCAATCTAGTTGCATAATTTTCCTGAGTGTGGAAGGACTCTATTGGTGAATATGTGACATGGGGAGCTATATCAATGGGGGACATACTACAACAAGACATCCTACACATAATTGAATTACTATACGAAAAATATGAAGCTTTCTACCATGCTATGTTTGGAATTAAAATTGTGATTTCTAAGGTTAATGAGGAAGAGGAGGTATCACGACCTAAAGAGGGCCTTCATGAATCTACTGGTACACATGATAACCCAATCCACATTGATGAAGACCTCAACATTTGGCCATATCATAGGAAGAAGAAAGCGAAGTCAACCAGCGCACTGGGAAGATATTGTTTTACCCCCTCTTATCTGAAGTTGAAATAGACTTGTGTTACATAGTTTGTATTTGCTATTTCAGTTTGATACTTAATGTTGTTATATTAGTTACAGTTATAGTGATAAATAACATAGTTTTGTTACAATCAATGGACATGGACATATATGATATTGCTAAGTTGGAGGAGGATCTAGTTTCCTTTTTTGATAGGCCTCCTCCATAAACATCTATAACCTTTTTTTTTATGTAATATAAAGTTATGACTGGGCTTTAAATTTATTAAAATAAAATAAAATAATGCATACAAAAATAAATCACCAAAAAATACCAATAACAAAAATTATTCTAAAAAATTTAAAATTGTTTTTTTTTTTCAAATTTCAATTATAATCTTGTTTTGTTTATTTGTTTTTTTACAATTTTCTTTTTAAAATTGATTATTTTAAAATTCAATTAAAAATAAAATCAAATACTAAAGGTAATTCAACAAACACATTGATCATAGTAATATGCACTCTGGATCGAAGTAGGGCTTGGGCTCCTCGGCTTCTTGCTGCTCCCTTCCACCACCCCAGGTAGGGAAAGCCATGATCCCAAATGAAGAGGGGCCACGAGGCACCTCCTATCACAAGTTTGTTGTGCATGAACCTTCTAGTGGAGGTTTCCGTCAGTCTTCCTTCGAGCCACCTGCGGACTAACGTTCGCAAATCCTCTTCGAAGATGTTGCTAAAGGAAAAGAAATGGAGATTGACACAGGACCTGTTCCGGCGAAAAAACACGTCCTTGGGAACCTGGTAAATGAATTCCTCAGGCACCACTAGCACCAAAATATGTTATCAACACACCATGCATCGAAGAAAAGAAAAAATACATGAGGGACTACGTGCTGATGGGAAAATTCATAGGTTTATGGCCCTCTGAACGCGATCTCGTCAAATGGATACACTATTGGTGGAAACATAAAGGACACTATGACCTACAACTAGGATTCAAGGGCTTATTTACCACCATTTTCCATAACCTAGAATATCGAAATCACATATTTGATGGGGGAACCTATTTCTTCAATTCAGTCGGCCTCTTCCTGTGCTTCTGGATGGAGAAGCTTAGCCCAGAAAAAAGAAGACTTTGCACATGCCCTGGTATGGATCCATCTATAATCCCTACCATAAGCGTTCTGGCTAGAAGAGATCCTGGTAGGCATAGGAAACACCATTGGGGCCTACGTCAAATCCTTAGAGGAAACTAAGAAGAGAAGGTATATCTCTTATGCTCGCATCTGTGTCTATATCAACATCTTGAAGCCCCTCCCAGGTTCACTAGCTCTGGAATACCATGATGAGGACTGGCCTCAAACTATTGACTATGAGCACATACCATTTCGATGTAGAAAATTCCACAAGCACGGGCATCTGTTCAGAGAATTACCTCTGAAAATTGTCGAAAGAAAGGTCAAAAACCCTAAAGTAAACAAATCAAGGGTTGGTTTCACCCAGGTAGCGGGAAGGAGGTGTCAAACATGAAAGAAAACTATGCAAACTAACAACAAGGAACCCCCCTCCAACAAATCCTTTGGTCTCCTTCAACAACTTTCAGAATATATGGACGAGTCACAACTACCTCCTCAAGGAAATGCAACCCACAACAATTCAAAAGACAATCCTTCCAACACCCCTGTCTTGGAGCAGATCCCCTCCTCTTCCTCTTCCCATGCCAAAGATGGAGAAGCCTCTGATCCCGAAGATGGAGATACCGAAATGCACCTAGAGGAACACGATCTTGCGGGAGTAGACCTTGAACACTTAGAACAAGCATATCACAAGCAGGAACGATACACCATCCCTCCAGATCAACTTTGTAAGGTGCATAAATTCTTCCTAAACCCCTCAGCAGGATCGATGGCCAGGTCCACCACTATCTTGGGCATCCAATGCATCCAAAAGAAAGACCAACACAAGCCTCAAAAGGATGAGAAGAAAAGAGGAATAAAATCCACCCAGAAAATCATACAAGAAATCGGTCACTTCATGGTAAACTCAAGTCAGATACATCTCATCTCGGATAGCTTTCCCCTCTCCCCTCTCCATCCTCATCATGAAACTCATCTCTTGGAATATACGGGAGCTCAAATATTGTAGTAAGAAAATGATTCTACGAGATCATATCATAGAAAAACAACTTGATATTATTTTACTTCAAGAAACAAAATGTGTTGGGGAAGAAATGAATCACATCCTCTCCAGATGTTGGAAACATAGGAAAACGATGACCATCGATTCCAAAGGTGTGGCTGATGGATTTTCCATCTGTTCGTGCTCAAATCGTCGCCGGGTGAGCAAAAATGGGAGCACTAGCATGCCCTGTTGGGCTTGGCAAGGCAGAACAGGATGTTGTGGAGCAAAAGGGGTTAACAGAAAACAAAAACAAACTATAATCTAACTACGAACTGAAAGCAAATAACATTATAAAAATAAACAAAAACATCAAACATAAGACAAGGGAGTCATCAATGGTTCCAGGCTTGATCTATTAGCGAAACCAGAGCACACGCTGAAGACAGAGATAGGGGTTCCCTCTCCCTCCAGCGGAAGGTCCTTCGGGGCCCTCAACACGATGCTTTCCTTACAAAATGAATAGAACTGAACTGAGTGATGAAAGAACTCTGAGTTAAACTGCTGATGAATTGTTTGTCAAAGGCTGAGCTCTGAATCATCTGGACAGCGTAACAATGCCTTGAATTCTCTGCTGAAACAATGAGTCCTCACAGCTATTTATAACATTTTTCCAGGCGGTCACGTAACCAACTTCCGGTGTGAACACGGACCTGTTTAGTGTTCACTTAGGTCATTAATTCACCGAATTTGCAGAGCCGACCCTGATTTGAGGGTCAAATCATCAAGGGGGCCGGTCCATAGGCGGTCGGGAGGCCGACTTATGCAATTAATGCACCGTATTAGCAGATGCGCGGGTTTTTGTGTTGACAGGCGCACGTCGGGGCGCACATGCGCTGATAACACATTTTTGTCCTGCGCATATGCACGCACATCAAGCTGCTGTAAAGAGCCGTTCAATTTTTGGTTACTTGGTATAGTTTTTGACCCTTCTGGAATG
>JZKD02S1789041.1:886307-916375 GCA_000966675.3 Picea glauca | reverse complement strand
CTAGCAAAATGAGGAGAAGAAGTATGTGGTTAATTCGCAACATGATGTAAGACTATCGGGACTCCCATCCCTAAAGGGTAATGAAAAAACAGCATGAGTGTCAAAAGTGCAAAAATGTGCTATGAATGGGACAACTCATGTGGGTGAGAATGCTACCGGGTTGCAGTACCGCAGATGCAAAATGGAGGTTTGGGTACTGCAGAGCCAGGAATGCAGATCCTAAAGGCTAATATCAGAGGGTGTGAATGGAAATGTAAATGCAATTCAGTGGGATAGACTACATGCCAGTGCTGAATATATACCTGAAGGGATGATGTTGATGACCGATGAGCAAGTACCTGCACACATAACAACCAAATACCCAAAGTGAAAAATATCTGAAGAGTATTAAAGGTATGAGCTTGTATTTGACAAATGTGACAATGCACGTGCGTACCTGGCCATGATGTGAAAAAAAGGTGCCCCGGGGGCTCAGGATGAGAAGTGGCCCAGGGATAGCCATGATGTAGGCGGCGGGACGCTGATCCCATGGCTAAATACGGTTTGAAAAATGGTCGTCGTGGGCTCCCGGAATGGTGAGTGGAAGTTTGGCAAAAACCCTATATATAGCTGTAGGGTCCCACTATTGCTTTCCCTTACAACACCATTCTCAGTAGAAGAAACATTGATGGATTTCGGCTATACGTATGCTCCTAACCTCATCCATCAGGGGGCATATGTTATCACTGAAATTTCGTCTGCACATGGCGACAAGAACTCCACATCATCAAAACAACAATGAAGTCATTCATGGCACTGAATTAAGTTCACAACATTCCAGAAGGGTCAAAAACTATACCAAGTAACCAAAAATTGAAGGGCGCTATACAACAGCTTGATGCGCGCATATGCGCGGGACAAAAACATGTTATCAGCGCATGCGCACTCCGACGCGTGCCTGTCAACACAAAAACCCACGCATTTTCTAATACGACGCATTAATTGCATAAGTCAACCTCCCGACCGCCTATGGACCGGCCCCCAAGATGATTTGACCCTCGAATCAGGGTCGGCTCTGCAAATTCGGCGAATTAATGACCTAAGTGAACCCTAAACAAGTCCGTGTTCACACCGGAAGTTGGTTACATGACCGCCTGGAAAAATGCTATAAATAGCTGTGAGGACTCATTGTTTCAGCAGAGAATTCAAGGCATTGTTACGCTGTCCAGATGATTCAGAGCTCAGCCTTTGACAAACAATTCATCAGCAGTTTAACTCAGAGTTCTTTCATCACTCAGTTCAGTTCTATTCATTTTGTAAGGAAATCATCGTGTTGAGGGCCCCGAAGGACCTTCCGCTGGAGCGAGAGGGAACCCCTATCTCTGTCTTCAACATGTGCTCTGGTTTCACTAATAGATCAAGCCTGGAACCATTGATGACTCCCTTGTCTTATGTTTGATGTTTTTGTTTATTTTTATAATGTTATTTGCTTCCAGTTCGTAGTTAGATTATAGTTTGTTTTTGTTTTCTGTTAACCCCTTTTGCTCCACAGCATCCTGTTCTACCTTGCCTAGCCCAACAGGGCATGCCAATGCTCCCATTTTTGCTCACCCGGCGACGATTCGAGCACGAACACCATCCTTTGGAACCGCAACACTGTGTTGCTTGAGAACTTATTCATTACTAGATGGACAATCTCTGTGGAATACCAAATCATTGTCTCCAATAATCCAGGCTTCGTTACAAATGTTTACGGACCAACTACCTCGGGATAAAAGCTCAACTTCATTCAGAACCTGGATCAACTAGCTAACCTCACCATCGATCGTAGTTGGATACTAGTGGGGGGGGATTCAATATGGTATACCACCTAGAAGAGAAAAGGGGTGACACTCACAAACTTGAGGCAGAAAGTGGAAACTTTCAGGCTCTAATCAATAAGCTTGCTCTCATAGATCTGGAAACCCAAAATGGCCTCTTCACCTGGTCAAACCAATGTTCAGGCTCCCAACAGGTCGCATGCCATCTGGATTGATTCATTGTATCAAAAACCCTCTTGATGGATGGCCTATCGATGAGCTCTAGCATCTTGGATACCTTTGGCTCTGACTACTGGCCTATACATCTCTCACTGGACATCTCTGGCTCTCCTAGATGAAAGCCCTTTAGATTTGAGCATTTCTGGTTCGATCACCCGAAGTTCCAAATCCTGGCTCCGAAATGGTGGAGGAAAGCCACCATCTCTCATGGTTCCAAAATGTTTTGATTTCAGCAACGACTGATTTTTTTTAAGAAAAGTCTTAAGCTTTGGAACAAATAGAACTTCAGGAATATTTTTGAAGTCCAAATAAACTTGAACGATCAAATGAAGCTCATCTAGATCCAAATCAGGAATCACAGCCTCATGGAGGAAAGTCAGTCTGAAGAGGAACTTTTGTGGAGGCAAAAATATTAAATACAATGGCTTCAGGAGGGGGAACGAAATACCAAGTTCTTCCACCCAACGATAATCCAATGCAGACACAACAATCACATGATGCACTTGGTCACAAAGCAAGGTCAAATTCTCCAAAAACATGAAGATCTTGACTAGGAATTTGTCTCTTATTACCAAGATATGTTGTCTGAACCCCTTATTGATAGATCCCATGACATAGAAAAGATCACCCAACACATTCCTAATCTCATAACTCAGGAGCAGAATGAAGCTCTGTCCAGACCAATCATGATTGAAGAAGTAGACCTATCTCTGCAAGACACCCCGAAGGAAAATCTCCAGGTTCAGACGGCTTCACAGTGGACTTCTTTCACTTCTGTTGGCCCATGATTCGGGAGGAAGTCTGGGACATCATCGAGAATTCTCGCATCTCTGGTCAGGTTCTCCCCGCTCTTAATGACACTTTCCTAACCCTCATCCCCAAAGAAGAACAAGTCACTCATCCTAAACAGTTTAGACCAATTTCTCTCTGCAATGTAATTTATAAGTTGTTATCAAAAGTGATTGTTCGATGCCTTAAACCAATCCTTCGCCTCATCATTTCCCCCGAGCAGACATGATACGTTGAAGGAATTCAAATTCTCGACATCGTCTTCCTTTGCCATGAAGTCATACACTCTCTTTAGAGTACAAGTACTCCAGTTATGTTATTAAAGTTATATCTCTCTAAAGATTTTGATAAACTAAGCTGGGCTTACATGAAATCTGTTCTTCTTGCTTTTGGTTTTGCTACAGACTAGGTAAGTTGGATTCTAAATCTCACCTCTTCCACTTTCTTCTCAATTATTATCAATAGTGTTTCTTCACGCCCCTTCTCTCCCTCTTGTGGAATACGACAAGGGGATTCCCTATCCCCCTTCCTTTTCATCATCATGGTAGAAGGGCTCAACCTTTTCATCAAAGCTTCCATAGTAGATAATTCTCTAGTTGGAATCCCCCTTCATGGCATGGATCCCCCAATCTCCCATAGCCATTTTGTTGATGACACCCTAATTTTGAGATCCCCCACCGTCAGTGAAGCCCTTCGCATCTTATGTATCCTTCAAACATTTTGTGCAACCTCAAGAATGAACATTAATAGAGAAAAATCCCAGATCTTCTTTTTTAACACCCATATACATGTTCAACTTCATATCACCAACATCCTGGGCTTCATGCGTAGCTCCCTTCCATCCAAATATCTCGGCATTCCTCTTATCAATAAATATCTTTGAATTAACTCTCGGGAAGGGCTCTTGTCCTCCATGGGAAAAAGACTCTCCTCCTAGACCTTTTGAATGCTCAACCTTTCTAGTCGCCTCATCCTCCTCAAGTTCATCCTTCAAAACTTTCTTATTTACTCCTTCTCTGCTCTGGGTTCCCCCAACTTTATTCTTACGACCATCAAGACCCTTCAAAGAAAATTTCTTTGGAAGGGAGAAAATATGGAACAAAAAATATCTATGATCAGATGGGAAAATATCTGCAAACCAAAATTAAAAGGAGGTCTTGGTTTAAGGGACCCATCCATTCTCAACAAAGTTCTCAGTGCGAATATTTGGTGGAGATGGTTAAAGTGACCTAAGGACCTCTGGGCCAGACTGTGGAGGAAGAAATACGTTCCACATATTTCTGAAAACCAACTCATCAGATGGAATGAAAACACCTCGAGCTCCTTGATCTAGAAAATTGCAAGACAAGGCCACTCTGTGATTGCAGATCATGCTTTTTGGGAAATATGAAACAGAAGGACAACTTCCTTTTGGCACAATTCATGGCAACAATGGCCCTCCTTAATGCATAAATCCATGGTAGAGAATCTTCTTTCCCCTACCACATAGGCAGGTCTAATCACAGTCGCATACTATTGGAAAGAGGACCCCCCTGGCGCAACTTGGCATCATTGGAAGTCCACTCTCACATAATTTCATGCTCCAATGCACATGGATCTTTAGCCTTGGCACGAGTTGGGTTCTTCCAGAGAAATTCAAATTTTTCAAGGAGGCGACATCCTAAGATGGGGGCAATCCTCGTGAGGCACCTTCAGCATCAAAGAGGCCTACAACATAAAGACAACCTCACACCTTCTCCCCCAAGAACCAATTTGGGAAAAAATATGGTCGATCAAGCACTGGCCAAAAATAAGCACCTTCCTCTGGCTTGTCGTGCATAAGGGTATCCTCACCTGGGACAATCTCACCAAAGAGGTTTTGTCAGGCCCTCCATTTTCCCGCTTTGCTGGAAAGATTTGGAATCTCAAAATCATTTGCTCAATCTCTTCTCCTACAGTACACAATTCTGGGAATATTTCTCTTTAATCATGTGCACCATGTACCGCAAATGAGAATGCCTCAAGGAAACCTTAGAAGGATGAAGAGACTCATCTTTTCATTCTTCCATCCTAAACTGTATATGGCAGGTACTTATAGGCTTCATCCTCTGGCAGAGCTGGAAAGAGAGAAACATGCCAATATTTCATTTGTCTCATCTTGATTGGTAGAAAGTTTGGCAACACATACATGATAACATTAGAGAAACCATCCTCCTTCAACCCTAGAAAGAGGAGGACTTGTCTTGTCCTCCCAGGAAAAGTGTATCTTGGAAAAATGGATCATCAACTTCCACCCACACTTTTCAAGGAAACCACAAAGTTCACAAGCCAAAGGAAACCCTTCACACTGGTCTCCACCAGCTCCATGATTCATCAAACTAAACTTTGACGGAGCCTCCAAAGGAAATTCGGTCCCTGCGAGCTTTGTAGTGGCTCTTCGCAACAGTCAAGGAAATATTATGCTTATCATAGCCAACAACATTGGACACAACAAAAACAACACAACTGAGCTATGGGGTCTCATCAAAGGCTTAGAACTTTCTCAAGACAATGGGCACCACAAACTGATCATTGAGGGGGATTCAAAAATAATTCTCATCCTTTTAGAAAAAATACTCAACAGGGCAGATCCAGACAACATCTCCCCTTGCTGGCGACTTACCACAGGACTCAGTGTCATTGCAAATCTCATTATGTCTCACTTGGTTCTCATTATTTCGCATGTGAAAAGGAAAGCTAATCAGGTAGTAGAAAAACTAGCAAATATTGGAGTGGATTTAGAAGGACTAGATATCCTCTATACATCCCCCGCCCATAATGATCATCCCATCCTCCAGGACTTCATTGCTAAGGCTCTCAGCACATATATCCCCCCAGATGGGGTGTAATAGTGTTCCACATGTCCATTTGAGAACTCAACGTCCGCCACCTATCCACGGATCAAGTGATGGCACCTGCAACCTCCCTTCTACCTTTGTTACCTCCCTATGAACTATGCAACTATTCATTGTTGCTCGATCCCAACTAAATTCTCAAGTGCACCTTGCACTAGCTTCATATCATGGAAATGGAGGTTGTACAATGTCTGGTCCTTCTATGCACGTGGGAAATTACTCTCCAATATCCTTCTTATGGCGACACCCCTCCCTCTAGTTTTCATCCATCACCCTCTCCTTTCTTCTACTCTTGCACTATGTCTATTTCTCTAGTGCCCAACTGGGTTTCTGTGTTCGCACCTCTGCCTCACCCTCACATTCGTCTGGCTATGCCTCGCCTCCACAAGAAGCTAAAGAGAGGTGATCTTTGGTACCAGAACAAAGCAATCATGGCCAGTCGACACCCACCTACCTTTTCTCCCGCGCTTAGTTCCTCACCCTCGTCATCCTCTCAGTCATCCCTAGGCCAAAGTGTTCTTCTGCCTCTGTCATCATTGTGGGCTTACCGGGTTGAATGGTTTGACCTTCAGGGTAATTCTCTAGGATTTTCTCCTATACCTATCCTGGATCTGGCCTCAACTTCACAACCATCACATGAATGCCCTTCCAGTCCACCACCCTTTGCTCCTTCACCACCTCCTTCACCCCCCCTAGTCACCACCTTGTGTGCCTTCTCTGGAGGAGTTCAATGCTCAAATGAAATAACTACAATTGGAAGCGCCTCGGAGCCAAGCTCTTCTCCAACTTGACTGTGCTTCGTGTCCAGAACTCAGAGGTTCAATCTCAATTCTTCAAGATTTGGTCTTTGCAGTCCGTAAGGACGTCAATGACCTCTATTTTTTATTGGAACACTTGGACCAACACGCAGAGAAAATTGAATCTTTTCTTATGAACCTTCTTCGCTCCCTACACTCACTAGATTCGAGCACCAATGCTCCATCATCTCCAGGGGCATTCCTTGCTCCAAACTTCCAGGGGGAAGATGACTGAAACGTGGACAAACGCGTAGAGGAATCCAAGGACAAGCGAGATCAACGTGATGAGGAAGATGAGAACAAGCAAGTGCACCAGACACCATGACAGTCGGCAGGTGCACATGTTTTAGGATGTTTGTTTTAATTTGACAAATGTTAGTTGTTTTTGGGAGATTCTTCATAGGCGGTTGGAGTCTAGCACTGCTAATCCTGTGGGTCTGTCAGAAGATAGACTATTTTTGTTTCATAGTATGCTCTTTTTTTTGTTTACAATATGCATGAATGGGTCGGTCGAATCGGTTTCCCCACGGGGCGATTCAGGCAAGTATGTTTAAATATTACTGATTTTTACAGTCAAGTGTCAGGATGAGTTGGTTTCTATTTGGGGAAACTCAGCACATTCGAAACTCGATATCATGGTCGACACTGTAATTTTGCTCCATGACAGGTAATATATAACTTCTTACTTAAAAAAAAGAAAACAAACACATTGATCAACTAAACAAATTCAAATTGTTAAACACAAATACAAATCATAAACATAAACACTAGAGAATGTTCTCTTCTTACCATGAAACATAAATGAAATAACAACATTATACATTAAAATAATGTATAATTAAAAATATATTATGAATAATGTATAATTAAAAATATATTATGGTGAGTTGGAAATAAAAATTTGGAAAATGATACATTTAAGAATTTATATATTAAACTGTCTTTAAAACAACCAGACATGAGAAGTGCAAAGAAAGAAGCATGTCATTTTACTAAATTGTTAAACCTCACCATTGTTATGTAAATGAGGTAAAAAAATTGGAAACTCCTTCAACGCAAGTGATTGATTTAAAATTTCAAAACTTCAATAAAGATGTTATTATAGATAACCCTATGATTAGAGGGTGGGTTGTTCACAAGTTCAAATCTAGAGGGGTAGGGTATGTATACCTTTGTAGACTTTAATAGTCAAATGGTTGTGTAGAGGAGTCTCTTGTCCCACAAAAGAGGGAGTCTCATACACCAATTTGACACTAACCTTAAAATTAGATTATTATTATTATTATTATTATTATTATTTCACTATTTTCTTTATGATGTAACATTTATGATTTCACTGTTTGTTTTACTACCACCTGGATTGACCTTCTTTAAAATACCTCATTATATGGCGGACATTAAGTATCGTGATAGGCAACATTATATTGTTCGAGGGTGGGTATGTAATGTTGGATTTGAATTGTTTCACTTTTAATGATGTATATCCACTTTCACATAGAAGATGGATATTAATGAGGATATTATTGGTCATTATGGATATGGATTTCCTAAAAGAGCATCATTTTAGTGCGCAATAAATTTGCACACTATACCATGGAAGGTGCATGGAAAATGATATAAAACAACTCGCCATCTTAAGTACATTTGCATTTACAATTTGGGGTTCAGCCTAGGGGTATTACAATCCCCTCCCCTTATTTATGCACTGTCCTCAGTGCATTATATACCATGTACCATTCAAATTCTTTAAAAATCTCCAAGCTTTGGCTATTGGAAGCTTGTTATCCATCTGGTGCTCTACTTTCCAGCACCAATTCTGGTATTCATACTACATATGGAATTCAATTTCTCTATTCCATAGAGTTTCTTCTGAAAATAATTCAGCTCTCTATTCCATTTGACACACCCTCCTTATGGAAACTACCATGCCATAAGTATCCTTAATTTGTCTCCTCCTTGTTGCACTCACCCTTCCAGGCTCATGCATCCTTTCACTGCTATGCAATCCTTCAACGATCCATGTTGTCAAGGATTTCACACACAAGGAGAGCGCTAACCCATTGTTATAACCCCACCAAGGTTCTACAATTATAGGGATTTAGTGTCCTCAAAAATACTTGTTCTTTCCAAACGTTCCAACTTTAATCGAGATTATCTCATCTGCATCCCACACATGCAATTATCATGAGAGAACATTATAAAAATTTCATTTTAGAAATCAAATTAATTTCGTAAGGAATTCGAATTTTCCCAAAATATGAAATTCTATTTCATAATTTTTCATCATTGTTGCAATAATAAGAAGTAGTTTTCCCTTTAGCTTTCAACAAGAACCATGTTGAATACCATTTTTCCTACAATGATTCTATCTTTCATACAACCAACATATTGTCAGTATTTCATGTACATCATATTTTAATTGCAATATGTACAAAAACCTTATGCAGTGACCTTAGAATTTACTACACCTAGCAATCCAATCACAATTACCATATTGTAACATCCCCAACATCCAACTGGGCTATGCCACATAAAAAAATTTGAACTGTATATAAATTAAAACATATACACACAGAAAATATTCTAGAACTTTATATATATATATATATATATATAACTTAAAACAGGCAAATGCATTCTGCAATGCATAGATTCATACAAAACAATAATAAAAATACACATGCAACACATATAGGAAAAACCCATAAAAATAAACGCATAAATAATAATGCAACATGTAATTTAACACACAATTGACACTTATCTTTGTAAAAATATCACCACATGCGTGCAGACCTTCCACAAACCCCTCAGCCTTAGACCACGTTGTTCATCACTCTCATTAGTGGGTCACCCCCAAGCTGGGACTAAACTCCACCTGGGTAAAGGGATTCATAACCATGTTGATGTATCTCAGACAATAGGAAAGAATATGTCACAGGTGCCAGCTCAAACTAACAGACTACAGTCCCTCATTCCCCACATGCCTATCCCACCCCAGGAAGTGTGCCCCTTCTTTGCTCAACAGTCCTTCAACTGCCCCACTTCATTTTCAGGCTTCAACAATGGGCCGAACATGAAGTCTCAGTGCCCTGTAGCCGCAGTTTGACACCTTTGGGAAATCAATTCCCAACAATTCTCTCACCTAGAGAGAATTTCTCACGGGCCTAACAACCCACCTCTTCAGTATCCCAGGAGCCTAACAACCTGCCTCTTCAGTCCAGATCTGAAGCTAACTAGGTATAGATACAGGTATGGGTATAGGTACAGATACATGTACATGTACAGGTACGATTACGGGTACATGTACATGTACATGTATGGGAAAGTGTGAAATATAGTCAAATAGGTGACTGAATGATCATGGAATGAATGTATGAGCAAATGAACTAATTCCAAACTATATGTATGCATGTTCCCAACTTGACACTTGTCATGTTGAGAGCTACTTTGGCCCACTTGACCCCATCCTTAGAACTTAGGATAAAATAATTATCCATACTTTATACTTTGAGGAATATTAATATAATATTCCTTTTTGGCTTAAGCTCCCTAGCTTAGCCCCTTATCCTTAACTTTTAGCCCCCTTTCCCTAACTAGTGGAGTTTAGTCCCCCATACTATTTTATCGTGGTTGGTCTACACATAATGATGTATTATATTAATGATAAGACATATACAAAAATAGGCTCACTGGCCTTTAGCATCTAGGAAATATGGCCTAATTCAACACATAAGCCTCTTAGCTTATAATAACTGGCTCACCATCCTATAAAACACAACATATACACAAAGGCTCCCTGGCCTCAAAATCGCGTGCACTTAAGTTTGTTGCGCGCGATATATTGGAATGTGAACACTTCATCATTTTAGAGCACAGTACATGTGCACACTATACCATGAAAGGTGGATGCAAAATGATATCAAACAAATCACCAGCTTAAGTACATTTTCATTTACATTTACAATTGGGGTTCAGCCTAGGGGTATTACATTCCCCTCCCCTTATTTATGCACTGTCCTCAATGCAATATATACACATATACAACCAAAATTTCAAAAATCCTCAAAACAATGCAGGTATTATGCCCGCATAACATCCTCATGCTCCCAAGTTGCATCCTCGGGACCGTACCAGTTCCATTGGACCTTTACAATCTCTATGGCTCGATTCCGGAGATGTTTGATTTTGTGGTCCATAATGCGTACCAGATGTACTTTGAAAGTGTCTTCTTGCTCCACCTGAATCACATTCCAATCAATAACATGTTTATCATCATGTATATATTTCTTAAGCAATGATACATGAAATACATTATGAATAGTCATTGATGTAGGCAACGCAAGCATGTATGCTACAATTCCAATCCTCCCTAGGATTTCAAACGGTCCACAATAGCGAGCTGCCAACTTTGAAAAATTTCCCAATTTTAGGGTACTTTTGTTGGCCTTCACTTTCAAGAATACATGGTCCCCCATTTTAAATTCCCTGTGAGTTCTACACTTATCAACATAGATTTTCTGCCTGTCTTGGAAAGCCTTTAGATTATGTTTTGTTTTCAACATTTTCTCTTCCATTTCCCTGAGTAAATCTGGCCCGACCATTGCTCTATCTGTTGGGTTATCCAAGCTTACCGGTGTGTTGCACCTTTTGCCATAAAGTGCCTCAAATGGGCTCATCTTTAGAGATGTTTGGTACCCATTGTTATAATAAAACTCTACTAAGTGTAGGTAGTCTTCATATTTTGATGGTTTATCCATCACATACATCCTCAACATATCTTCAATCACTTGATTCACCCTCTTTGTTTGTCCATCTGATTCTGGATGATAAGTTGTGCTAAAATTCAAATTTGTTTCAAATCCCTTAAATAATTCTTTCCAAAAATTTGATGTAAATTTTGGATCTCTGTCAGACACAATTGTCTTGGCTATACCATGTAATCGAGCAATTTCTTTCATATAAACATCAATAATGTTGGTTGCCTTGTGAGTGAGATTTACTGGAATAAAATGGGCATCTTTAGTAAGTTTATCCGCCACTACCATAATAGAATCATGTTGTGTGTTTGTTCTGGGTAGTTTGGTGATGAAATCCATTGTTACAACTTAACATTTCCACTTAGGAATGGTTAATGGTTGTAGCAAACCAGTTGGGTGTATATGCTCAACCTTTAACTTTTGACATGCCAAACATTTGGCAATAAAATCAACAACTTTTTTCTTCATTCCTGGCCAATAATATTGTCTCTTGACTGCTGCAATAGTTTTATGATAACCTAGGTTCCTATCATAAGGTACATTATGCATTTCTCTCAATATAATATTTTTCAATTCTTGGGAATTTGGTACATAAGTTTTTCCCCTATACATGATAATTTCATCATTTTCTAGCTTATAGTCTTCAATTTTTTGCTGCAAAATACCTTGTTGTAATTTTGCCACTAATTCCTTGTATTGCAAATTTGATTTTGCAGCCTCCAAAATTATGTCTTTTAAATCTGATTGGTACATGCTAATGGATATAGCATGCAACTCATGCACCCTTATGCTCAGTGCATCAACCACTTTGTTTTCTTTTACTTTGATATGCTTTATATCAAAGTCATATTCACTTAGAAATTCTAACCACCTGATTTGCCTAGCATTTAGAGTTAGCTGATCAAATAAATATTTCAGACCATTATGGTCTGTCCTCAGCTCGAACCTTTTCCCCATGAGGTATTTCATCCACTTCCTTAAGGCATGCACTATGGCTGCCAACTCCAAATCATGAGTGGCATAGTTCCTTTCATGCTCCTTCAACTTACTTGATTCATAACATACAACAAACCCATTTTGACTGAGGACTCCACCAAGTCCTTCTTTACATGCATGTGTGCATACAATGAAGTCTTCATTTGGATATGCAATCCTTAAAATTGGAGCATTGGTTAATAATTACTTCAAGTGTTGGAAACTCTTTTCACAATCCAATGTCCAGTGAAACTTCACACCCTTCTTTTGCAAGAAAGTGATTGGGTGTGCAATCTTTGAGAATCCTTCAATAAATCTCATGTAGTAGCCTGCTAGGTGTTAGAATATAATGGATGTGCTTATTTAAACATAGACAATATAGCAATATTGTCACCCAACCATAGGTTGAATCCACCCCTGAGCACCTTAACTTTGACAGAGAATCATTCCAGAATCAAACCCTAGGCTAGATAGCCAAACAAGATAGCGCACCTCTCTCTAGGGATAGCGCACCAAACAAGAATAACCAAGACTGATCAGAGATTCCAACCTAGAGAGAGACCGAAAATACAGAATGCAGAGCTGGCGACAACAGCTCCTCCCAAGACTTTCACACAAACTGGCCAATTGCAATGCGCACAAGTGTGCTTTTGTAGTTCTGAGAATACTGGCCAGAATGAAGACTGGCCTGCTATATTTATACTATTTCTGCCAGACTGCATGGGCCGACTTCTCATTCTGGGTGCTAATTACTTAGTATATAACATTTCTTCTAGCTGAATTCTCTCTTAGAGGATAATAACCTAATACAAATCATTTTCCTGAGCCGACTTGTCTTCTAGGGTTCTTAACGAATTATTTAGGGTTTCTTCTTGCTTCCCGAAATATTCTATTCTCGTCAGGTTTACACGTTGAGGTAAATACCTCCCACAACTACCATAATATCAACACTCCCTCCTAGCTAGGGAGGTATTGAAGGTTATGGTCTTGAGCACAAACATACCATTGAATCAGTAGCATCATTATAGTTGTACAAACTATCTCATGATAAATCACGAGCACCATCATCACTATCAATGTCATATGACAATATCAACTGCATCTTCTCTCGAAACCATACTCTATCTGAGTAATCAGGCATGATGCTGAGTAAGTTACTCACTCCAAGGAGTGATACAAAAACCATTCTTCTAATCCAGGCATATGTCCTAGAAGAATAAATGTCCTGGACCATTTTCCATATGGAGAATCTTTGTCCATTGATCATCCATCTAGTTGATAATCATTTCCAACACTATTGATAGTCTTCAAGGAAATCGGAACAATGTCATTCAATAGAACACAACTATGTCTATCCATAGTAGTACACAACTAAGATCCAGTGGTACACTACCACACCAAGTAGCACATATATACTTGATCAGTGACATATAGTCACAATCAGTGGAAAACATCCACCACAGTAGAATACATCTACTATCCAGAGACATACAGTCTCCATAACAATCATATCATCTGATATCAACCTGCACATAAAAACAATGTTATGATATAAACTGAATCATTTGGGCCATTCTTCCACTCACATCTGTGAGATCTAGAAGAGAATTTTCCCTGAGAAGGTAAAACATAAATGATGAGTTATCTGAATTATTCTTCTTAATCAAGGAAGAATAATTGTCCTGATTTTTGAGCCTGGACCATTCACCTATCTGGGCCATTCCTCCGACACTAAACAAAGTGCAACCTGGAGAGAATGAGTCTTCCCTAGGGAATTCCTATCCCTGATCGTTGAACCTGGACCATTCACCTATCTGGGCCATTCCTTTGGCACTAAACAAAGTGCAACCTGGAGAAAATGAATCTTCCCTAGGGAATGACTGTCTGGACCATTTCCTAAGGAAATGATTGTCCTGCACCAACCTACAAAAACAGACCATTCTTCGAAACTACTCACAACTATGAGCTTCGAAAGAATGACTGTCCGACGAGGTGGACCAATCTTCTTGACCACTACTGAGAGTGATCGTCAAGAAGAAAGACTGTCCTAGACCATTCCCCCACACTGGCCACAAGGGGAATCATTGTCTATGGTACATCAGCAATCCATCGAACCATTTTCATTACGAAAATGACCATTCGATCTGGACCATTTTCCAAACTGGAAAATGTCTATCCGTCAGAAATCTCAAACCACTTTCTGAACTGGAAAGGAACTTCTCATCCTGGACCATTTTTCAAACTTTAAAAATGACTGTCCATAAATCAATAACATGTCAATGCTCCCTCCCAACCTGGGAGTCATCTCTTCCCTTTTTAATAAGGAAGTAATCTTCACGAGCTCCATCTTGTTTCTTGAGTATGCAAACTCTTTCATCTTGGATAGAGGCTTTACCAAAATATCTTCTTATCTGCTCATCTATGGAGATATATTGGAGAACCACTTCTCCTTTCTGGACCTCATCATGGAGAATGTACTGCGTGATCTCAATGTACTTCGGTTTTTCTGGAACACTAGTTTTCTTTGAAGGCTTCATATAGCTCTTATCATTATAGTATATCATAGTTGGATTCATCTCTTTGTTTCCTGCTAGTTCACAACATCATGGCAATGGTCAAACTGGAACATATCCAAGTGGTACTTCTTCTACTATCATGAGAGTTTGTCATGGATTGGCAATCGATCATCCTGGAGTTCTGAGTAACCATTCTGATACAATATATTTGTTATAGAAATTTTTGACCACGCTTCTATTGTGCATTGGAGGTTCTCCACCAAGTTGTCTTATTCCATCTTCATACAAGGGTCTCTTTCTAGTATAACTCAAAAATCTTGAGGTTTCTCTACATAATCTCTTTGTTCAATTATTCTGTAGAACAATATTTGCATTCATCTGATGTAAACTTCAACCAATGGATATTACGAACGATATAATGGCTCATGTAGAGGTATGTCTGGAACAAGCTATCATCATAGTCCTCTCCCTCCATCTGGGAGAACCTCTAGTTATGGATCTCGCAAAGCTTACATTCATAAGTCTTCCATACACTGTTATTCATCACAACTTTCAATTGATTGATTTTAGTGAGTTCAGATAGGGCTAGTAGTCTTGTGATTCTCGATACAATGAATGGTTTTTCTAGTTTTTATTTCTCTCTTGGATTCTTCATGTTCTTCCTCATGTTTCTCTTTATCTCTTGGGTCCATGGAGTTTTCTATAGATTCTATTCCTTGAAGATTCCAACTTCTTTCTTTCATCATAGGATCATGGATGTGGATGGAAAACCAGGGATACTTTAAGGCTTATTTTCGAAGAAGACTTCTTCTAAAGTCATACTTGAACACGTGTTGCTTTTCATGGTTTCTACCATGGATAGATACTTCATCATATTCAATTGATCACATAATTTAGGATTAGCTCCCTCCTAATCCTTGTTGCATGCATGAATGCATGCTCTTCTTTTGGAAATATATAATCGACTCCCTCCATCTAACAGATTCCACGCTTCTGTTTGCATCCTTATTTCCTTCTGCAAAGTGTCACAAGTCTTTTTCCAATTTCCTCTTGATTGCTGACTTCTTTCTGTCTTTACTTTTTCTAGGTTTCTTCACGATTGATTCTGATTTCGACTTATCTTGCAGCTGTAAATTATGTAATAACTTCCACATGAATTGTTACCAGGGGTTGTTGATGTACTTCATCCTTTCATGTGTATTGTCTGCCTTGTAGTCATCGTGATAGAAATCCTTATCTTGTTGTTCTTTCATAGATATAGTTTCTCTTTGAACATCTTGTATTCTAAGAAATAGGTATGCAAGATATGTACATAAATTATGTAAACCTGGTATGTACAGGAACTATGAAGAGTATTGTTACCTTGTCTTAGAAGAAGAAGTCTATTTTATCCTGCTTGGTCTTCTTTGAGGGTTCCCTTTCTTCGACAACTGATTCTTCGTGTGTTTCCTTCCTTTTCTTTAGCTCGGGACAATGATTCTTGTAGTGACCATAGTTTAGACAATTGAAGCATTTCATTTTTGTCATATCTTTCTCTTCATTTGATTTCTTCCTGGAGCCAAACTTCCTTTTATTCCTGAAATTCTTGAATCTTGTTGTGAAGACTTGATCATCGTATTTTGTTGGCCCTTGACCAAGTTTTGGGAGATTCTTGGTCATGTTGACCTATTTTGGACTTCTACAGCCTATCGAAGGAGGAGCGCAAGATGAAGCAGAGATCACGAGATATCGACCCCTTTTGGGTTTTTGGGATTATGTAACGGGATTGGGATGTCGGCCCATGGGTTTACCCATGCTTAGGCCTATTTTGTAATATATAAATAGATGTCTAGGCAATGTAAGGAGAGGCATCTATGTGATGTTAGGCCGCTAGTTAGATGTGAATGTATGCTAAGTGCAAGTAGAGTCTTTAAGTGCTTTGTGCATGACTGTAAGAGACTTGTAGAGATAAGTGCAAGTGGTTGTAACAGACAATGGAAGGCTTTGTGGTGTAACGCAAGGAAGAAGGATCTTGCGAGCTGCGCGGATCTTCTGTCCTATGCGGAGAAGGGTTTGGAGGCTCTGTGCATGTAAACTATTGAGAAGATAATAAAGAAGATGAGTTGGTGGATGTAGCCCTAGGGTGGGGGTGAACCACGTAAATACTGTGTGACTCTGCTTTGTGTGATGTTCTGATGCATTTATATGTTAATTTCTAGGCGCTTTGAGATGATTAGATAAATCTGCTTATGCTTAGTGCTAATGATATGTGAGAATGTTAGATCTGATTTGTATGAATATGTTTAGTGCTTGATCTGCTAGATCTGATCTAATTACCTATGCTAAGTGCTTAAATACATTGGATCCGTGTGCGTTGTGAAGCTCTGTTTTATCAGCGAAGTAGATATTGATTGCATATTGAGGAACTGGCGGTGTTAAGTGCGCTATTAAGTATCATAATCACAAATTTGTGTCCCAACTAAGGTTGCAGACACTTAAGTTTCGCAACCACCCCTGCCTCTACCTCGGGTGAGACTTCATCTGCTTCATAGGTGTTTCCGAAAGGGCCGATAGTTAGGGTTTTGTTGGTGTGTTGTTGTAGCATTGAACCCTGGGTCTGGCCCTGTGCCAACAAATGGTTTTGTTGTCGAGACCTGAAACTATGATTGTTGGGAACTGAGAAAGAAGAAGCTTTGTGCAAAGATTCGTCCTAAAGTTGTGAAAGCTCTGTGCATAGATCCGTTGCCCTAGTGCGCAGTATTTTACTTAACATATGAAGCTGTGTGCCAAGAGGAAGGTCAGATATGAAGAGAAGAGGTAAGATCTGAAGAAAAGAGGTAAGATCTGTAAGCTTTGTGCTCTGATAAAGGTAAGAATAGTAGGAAAATTCTAGATCTGAAATCTTTGTACTCTATAAAAGTAAGATAAGTGGAATTTTTTGTTTCTAAAGTATGGATCTAGGTATGTTTGATAGGTTCTGTCCTAGCTTGAAAACAACGACACTAATAGATGAAAGAAGGCTTGATATGAGTAGATATGACAAGAATAGTGAAAGATATGTTATACCTATGCATAAAAACAATGTTTGGACTAACAAGTGGATGCATGATCCTAAAAAGAATTTGTTGTAGGTTAGCTCCTATGATCCTAGCGCACAGTACAGGAAAAGTTGGGGATCGTTTAAAAGAAAGAGAGGATTAACCCTCTCTTACGGCTACAAAAGACCAGGACATCTTGCTAAGGAATGCCCTGGAAGAATACCTAGTTGTCTTTGTTGCAAAGCTATGGACCATGAAGTGTTGGATTTCCCTAGAATGGTTTCTAAGCTTGAAGGAATGAATCTGAACCAGGAAAACCCCAAGGCAGATCCAGAAATAGCAGAATCCTGGAAAGAATAAGAGAAAGTATTGTTACAAATGAAAGAAACCCTGAATGACCACCGACATGTTAGATTATCAGAGATATTCAAAGAAAAAGAATGCATCGAAGCAAGAATATGAGACTTCGACATTGACTATGTTCTAGATGAGGAGACACCGGTGAATATCATGATAAAGAGAACTTGGGAAGCTATAGGGAGGCCTGCTATGATTCCTTCATTAGGAGGAGTAGGATTATTCAGAGGAATAAAGAGAACTTGGGAAGTTATAGGGAGGCCTGCTATGATTCCTTCATTAGGAGGAGTAGGATTATTCAGAGGAAAACTGGTAAACCTATCTGGAAATCTCACTCAGATACCTATGAATGCCAATGGAACTTTGACAGGAAAAGATTTTGAGATTATTAAATTTATTGAACTCAACGCCTTGTTTACCATGTTACTAGGAAAACCTTGGATTGATAGAGATCAAGCCAAATGAAAGGAATAAGAAGAAGAAGTTTTGGAGCAGAACAAACAAGAGTTAAAAGATTTCATGACCAGAAGGATCACACACTTGATTGAAGAACAGAAGAACAAAAGAACAAATCGAAGCTATTTAACACTAGAGGCCCAGATGTTGAAGCTGCAAGAACATTAGAGGACTCACAGAAGACTGAAGTACCTACCCCAGATAAAGAAGAGGTACTACCCCTGAATCCTAGGAAAGAATATCAACATCGCACAGTGACTATGTCAAACGAAGATAAGAATCATAATGGAAAAAGACATACCGAGACGAAGCTCACTGGAAAGAAGGTAAGTTAAGTAAGAAGAGGGCTAAGATTGAAAAGTTACAGAAAGTTCTAGAGGGAACTTTGTCAGGATATTAGAACAATGACACATGGCACTTCACCATGGCGAAACAATATAACCATTGGGGACTTTATAACCGTTCGACTGCCACCCAGAACAGGTAGAAAGGCATTTAAGGCTTGACACCAGACCATTGGACAACACCATAATGGACCAAACAAAGTTAATGAGGCTTCATACCCATTACAAGCGAACTATTGCTGAGTTACCTATTTATCCCGTCGCACCACGCACCGAGAACATTTTTGCTAACCAAGAGTTTGAGCCCGCAAACTAAGTAAATTGTATATAACGATCATTGCGCTCTTGTTGTTTATTCTACTGCAGTGTCTAAGTTAATTTGACCCCAATCTAATTAATCCCGAGCGCATATGTCCCAGGAACTCAATGCAGTCGAAGAATCAATGACAGAAGTACTCCTTGACCTAATGACTGAAAGAGTCATGTCGAAGAGAGGATTACCACAGGTGTACAAGCATCATCCACAAGAGGACTGTTAGCCTCTCCGTCAACTACTCGAGCTGGACCATCCTACCATCAGATGAGAAGCGAACTAAGCACAGGGATGATCTCGCGAATGCTAAGTTGATTCCGAGCATATTACCCACCTATCTACCACCTCTGAGCAACACAATAAATCGAGACAGTGTGCCCAGAGACTTTGAGTATGCCTAGATCACTGTGTACCTCCCGAAAGGGATACGCGCAGTTTGCGCAAACCAAGAAAAGATTGTAGCGTTGAAGTTTAGTGACTTCAACCTCAACGACAAGAAGGTCTACAACATGCTCGCCCCACATAAGTACTTGAAAAGAACAAATAGAAAGAATTCGAAGATCATCCCTCATACATGGACTATGAACCTCGCGCAGTTTACACTACTCAACGTCATGAATAATCCTCACTTCGGAAGACACCAAGAGGTGAATGCATGTGTCAAGTTGTTGTTTTCCTGTTACCATGGTAGATACTTGTGGTTAAACCGCCATATCACAGTGGATCCGATATTGATCAATCGGATCACAGGGCTAAGTATGCAAGGCCCTGACCCACAGGATTTCTATCCCGGAAAAACCATGGATCGCGCTCTAGCTCAAAGGATCAAGGACACCTATGGCAATGTCGAGAATGGCACGCGAGGCTACAAGGTAGCTTCTATCCAGAGTGGTGCAATGCGCCTCTCCTGTCAATTGATCGCAGGAAAGTTAGTACGAAAGAACCGACCCACCCAAGTCACCGGTTTTGTAGTCAACCTCGCAAGGAAGTGCGCGGAGGGCCTACAAATGAATTGGGCACAGTACCTAGTGAGCCAATTAGAACTTGACTGCATAGAAGCCCAGGATCAAGGGTACAAATTTCATTTCAGTTGGCTATTGATCTTGATCACTTTCATTGCCTGGGAGATGCCGGAAGGTGCGACCTTCCCGGACATCGAGCCCTTTGAACCTTTGGTCGTGAATTTCAGTACACTGTGGTATTCCAGTGACATGAATAAGCAATGGCAGTCAAATGTCGTGTTACACACATACTACAACCAGTTGAAGGTATCCATACAGTCCATGCCTCACATAACTTCAAATACTTTACACAGGTTCCGACTTTTGATAAAGTTCAGCGCTGATAGGCATTTCATTTATATCACAGCATGCGTTGATGGACATAAGAAATAGCTACAGTCCTACTACAAGCTGACAGAGGAGGACTTGGAGGAGATCACCAAGGAATGGTCGGCGAACCTCCTTATTCTAGCAGACCTTGCGGAGATATCTGACATAGACAACCCATAAACTGCGTCCGATACACCCGGACCTAGCAAGATAAAGAAGACTGAAGAGGTCCAGGATTTAGACAGTACATCCGTGAAGACTGCTTCCATCTCACCGGAGAAAGGGGGTGATGGCGAAGAGATAGATGGCACAAAAGCCGAGCAAAATAAAGGCGAGGAAACACCACCTAGAGACGAAGAGGACCCCTCGAAGAAAAGGAAGGTTTCCCCTTCGAAGCCTTCTTCCAGGAAGAATTCAAAAGCAAAAATGACCAAGTTGTGGACTATCCTCACCCCAGATGACTTTGATTTCATCGTAGCAGCCCCGAATGAGGCTTCGTTGGAAATAGCAGAAAAACAAGGGGTTAAGCAGGAGGAGATGTACAATCGAATTGAGGTTGAACTTCAAGGGATGCAGCAGGCACTACATTCCAGCCGCACAGTCTCCACTGTGCCTCTGCCATTAGGAACACTAGAACTGGGAGATGAGCTAGCTCAACTCCACCGAATTGTTGATACAGTCGAAGCTCGCCTTCGACGAGCACAGGAAAAAACAACACAAGCCACTAAGGCTTTAGCACAAGTACAGGGAGTCCTTCTAGAGCAACGCAGTACTGCAGAATGGGAAAATCTTGCTCTCCAAGCGAAGTGGGATGAAGAAAAAGAACAGTTGCAGCAAAGAAAGGAACAGTTGCTCGCAGAGCAACTCAAAGTAAAGGAAATGGTCAATGGAGAACTTTGCTCTGTGACAGTCGTAGAAGTAAAGACCGAAGAGAGAGTTCCACAACAGGTGGCACAACTTGAAGAAGTGATCTAGCAGCTACAACAATGCATCTCAGATTTGGATCTATGCATTGTGCTCGAAACCCCGCAAGACGTAAGGGACCTAAGAGAAGCAACTGCCCGCAGCGCAGTTGACAGAGTAAAATCTCTTTCTCTAGAATGAAAATAGTTGAGTAACCGCAACACCCAAACATATGAGAACCTCACTGAGAATCCAAAATTGCAGGCACTAGAGTCGCAGCTCCAGGAAATGAAGCAGCATGCAGACACACTACAGGCACAGCTGAAGGCCCTATCAGTCATAGAAAGAATGAAGCGATCTCAAGAGCAGCGCACTGCCCAGCAGCAGATCCATACGATTCAAAGCAAAGTTATGGAAGTCACTCAACGGCTCCAACCAGTACAAGATAAGGTGTGCCAATTGTTCACGGAGGTCAAGAGCTGAGGAGCAAAGCTAGAACAGGTTGTCACCACAACAGAACAACGCCTAGAAGGTCCAGTGAATGACACAGTAATCCAGGAGTTCACCGAGCAAGAGGTCGTAGAACAACAGCAGGTCGAAGCAGCTCGAGCCAAGCTTGAGGAGTTCAAGGAAGAACTAGTCAGACCAGAGGGACTTGGGATGAGTCACAGGTGAGTGTTGGGGGCCTGTTGGCCCTTGACCAAGTTTTGGGAGATTCTTGGTCATGTTGACCTATTTTGGACTTCGACAGTCTGTCGAAGGAGGAGCACAAGACGAAGTGGATATCATGGGATCTCGGCCCCTTTTTGGGTCCTTTTTGGTTTTTTCGGATTATGTAATGGGATTGGGATGTCAACCCATGGGTTTTCCCATGCTTAGGCCTATTTTGTAATATATAAATAGATGTCTAGGCAATGTAAGGAGAGGCATCTATGTGATGTTAGGCCACTAGTCAGATGTGAATGTACGCTAAGTGCAAGTAGAGTTTGTAAGTGCTTTTTGCATGACTATAAGAGACTTGCAGAGCTAAGTACAAGTGGTTGTAACGGATAGTGGAAGGCTTTGTGTTGTAACGCAAGGAAGAAGGATCTAGCGAGTGCGCAGATCTTTTGTCCTACGCGGAGAAGGGTTTGGAGGCTCTGTGCATGTAACCTATTGAGAAGCTAATAAAGAAGATGAGTTGGTGGACGTAGCCCCAGGGTGGGGGTGAACCATGTAAATACTGTGTTACTCTGCTCTGTGTGATGTTATGATGCGTTTATATGTTAATTGCTAAGTGCTTTGAGATGATTAGATAAATCTACTTATGCTTAGTGCTAATGATATGTGAGAATGTTAGATCTGATCTGTATGAATATGTTTAGTGCTTGATCTGCTAGATCTGATCTATTTACCTATGCTAAGTGCTTAAATACATTAGATCAGTGTGAATGTTGTTAAGATCTTTTTTATCAACGAAGTAGATATTGATTGCATGTTGAGGAACTGACGGTGCTAAGTGCTCTATTAAGTATAATAATCACATATCCATGTATCAGCTAAGGTTGCAGACACCTGATTCTTGCAACCACCCCTGCCTCTACCTCAGGTGAGACTTCATCTACTTTGTAGGTGTTTCCGAAAGGGCCGGTAGTTAGGGTTTTTTTGGTGTGATGTTGTAGCGTTGAACCTTGGGTCTGCCCCCTGTGCCAACATATTTATTTTGGGGTTTCTCTTTTGCACTAATCCTTGATTCTTATTGTGCACAACAAGTCCAAAGTTATTCAAATGTAGGATAGTCCTTCCTTGTGTTCATGCTTGCGACAAATTCATCCCATGTCTTGGGAAGACCATTGAATATTATATTTACTAGTTCCTTCTCTGAAATGATCTCTTCAATAGCTTGTAGTTGATCTCTTAACTAAGATATTCTCACAAAGTATGATGCTATGTTGTCATCATCATTCATTTTCATGTCATGGAGCTCATTCTTCACACTCATTACCTGCTCAATGTTTCTGACTGAGAAGAGGTTTGTTAGGGCATCATACATCTTCTTAGATGAGTCAAGATGGGAGATGTAGGGTATCAAGTGGTGTTTTATAGAGTCCACTATGATACTCATGGAATTGATGTCACTGTCTTTGAACTTCTCCAAAACTACAACGTTTTGAGGTTTCTTCTCTTTTCCTTCTTCGAACTGTGGTTCCACGATATTTCCTTTCACGATATCCAACACTTTATTCTTGGCAAGGATGAGGTCAATTATTGTCTTCCATACTCTAAAGTTAGAAGCCCCTTCTAACTTGTTTTTTGACTTCATAGAGTAAGTCATAATTGCTTTGACTTGGTCAAACCTTGATTTTGACCAAAAACTCAAACTTGACGTTTTAGCATTCTGAGAGTACCAGGAGATGTGTTAGGCTAGGGCGCACTAGTCTATCCATAAATATGGTCAATCTCTTCACTTAAGGTGCCTCAATGAGAGGGTTAGGGTTTCGTTGTTGCAGCAGAAACTGGCTGCAACTGCAACTGCAATTGAGCAAATCCTCTCAGTCTATCTTCCAACGGTTAGACTGTCCGAAGATAGTGTGGGCCCATAACCTGTTAGAATATAATGGATGTGCTCGTTTAACCATAGACAATATAACAATATTTTCAGCCAACCATAGACCGAAGCCACCCTTGAGCACCTTAACTTTGACACAAAATCATTCCGGAAGAAAACCCTAGGCTAGATAGCCAAACAAGATAGCACACCTCTCTCTAGGGATAGCGCACCAAGCAAGAATAACCAAGACTGATCAGAGAGTCCAACCCAGAGAGAGACCAAAAATACAGAATGCAGAGCTGGAAACAACAACTCCTCCCAAGGTTTGCGCACAAACTGGCCAACTGCAATGTGCACAAGTGTGCTTCTGCAGTTCTGAGAATACTGGCCAGAATGAAGACTGGCCTCCTATATTTATACTGTTTCTGCCAGACTGCCTGGGCCGACTTCTCATTCTGGGTGTTTAGTATATAACATTTCTTCTAGCCGACTTCTCTCTTGGAGGCTAATAACCTAATACAAATCATTTTCCTGAGCCGACTTGTCTTCTAGGGTTCTTAACCAATTATTTAGGGTTTCTTCTTGTTTCCCAGAATATTCTATTCTCGTCAGGTTTACACGTGGAGGTAAATACCTCTCGTAGCTACCATAATATCAACACTAGGCCCATGAATGACGTGACCTCTATCACATTCTTTGGTGTTGACCATCCTTTAATGGATTCTATCTTCTCAGGATCCACTGCTATCCCTTCCTCTTAAATAATATGCCCCAAATAATGAATTTTATTTTGATAAAATGAACACTTGCTCAATTTGGCATACAACTGATGCTCCTTTAATACTTGTAATACCATCCTCAAGTGTTGTTCATGCTCTTCCTCCGACTTAGAATATATAAGAATGTCATCTAAAAATACAATGACAAACTATCTAGGTATTCTCTGAAAATACCATTCATTAAACACATGAAGAAAGTTGGTGCATTTGATAACCACTTTGGGGACAACTGGGCCAAAGTAGCTCTTAACATGATAAGTGTCAAGTTGATAACATGCATACATATAGTTTGGACTTAATTCATTTTCCATTTCATTCATTCCATGATCATTCACTCATTGATTCAACTGTCTTTCGTACCTTCCCATACCTATACCCGTAACCATACTCATACATATACATGTATCTGTACCTGTACTCGTACCCGTATCTGTATCTATACCTGGTTAGCTTGGGAGTTGGACTGAAGAGGTGGGTTGTCAGGCCCATGGGATATTGAAGAGGCGGGTTGTCAGTACCATGAGCAATTCTCTCTAGGTGAGAGAATTGTTGGGAATTGATTTCCTGAAGGTGTCAAACTGTAGCTACAAGGCTCTGAGACTTCATGTCCGGCCTGTTGCTGAAGCCCAGAAAGGAAGTGGGGCAGCCGAAGGATTGTTGGGCAGAGAAGGGGCACACTTCCTGCGATGGGACAGGCATGTGGGGAATGAAGGATTATAAGCTGTTAGTTTGAGTTGGCACCTTGTGACAGAGCCTTTTCTGTTGTCTGAGATAACATCAACCCAGTTAGGAATCCCTTTACACATGTGGAGTTTAGTCCCAACTCGGGGGTGACCCACTGTTGAGAGTGATGAGCATCGTGGTCTAAGGCTAGGAGGAAGAATGAATTTGTCTATTTTAAGTTATATATATAAAGTTCCGCAATATTTCCTCTGTGTATATGTTTTAATTTATATATAGTTCGAAATTTTTTATGTGGCATAGCCCAATTTGATGTTGGGGATGTTATAAGAGGCAATATAAGGAGGGCGAGCAATAAACAGCCTGCTACGCAACATTCAAAGCACATTCAAAACCACTGCAGGTGATATATACACCAAATCATCTCAGTATATACACCTAGATATATCTGATGATATATATACCACCTGCCACCACATTGAATGTTACATAGCAGACTGTATATTGCTAGCCATACCAGGAAACTTAGTAGAACTGAAACGATCATTAATCAATTTGACTACGGATTGAAATAAAAGTCTTTAAAAGTGCAGTTAAATATTGTATTGTTACACTGGGACATAACATAACATGGAAAAAACGTTCTGTGAAAATACATTAGTCGTTTTTTCATAGAAGTCGTTAAACAACACAAAACCAGAAGTTCAGTTTGAAGGAAATAGCTTGGGTTTAAAGCTACACTCTGGGTTGTTTTTAACTTACTAATTGATGCAAAGTTTCTTTTCAATATATAAATTGCAGTCCTCTCTAGATGGAGCTCACACATAAATTTGCTAATTCCAAACTCTTTTGTCGTGGTGATTTTGAATGATTGGATACCCGTTCAACAGTGAAATATCTTCCTCCCACATAGACCATAGAAAACCTCCGTGGTCTCAAGATAGCCATGCACGACATCCAAATGAATAATATCGGAAACTGAATATTCATTGATATGGTTTTACATGATCTTGGGTTCATCTGCAGTAAAATGGTCTATCAAAAAACCTAGCTCTTTGTGGACATGTAATATGTGAAGTCTCCTCTAGCAGAGGCGAACAATATTCACCGTATTATGCAACAATGAATTTAGATCCAGACCATTGATTGCACATTCAATACAATGCAATATTGTGTATAATTTGTTAAATATAATGTAACCTCAATAGTTTGACTGTACACTGCCAGCTGTCATGGCCAGCTGTACTTTCTATTTTTGTCTTGCTTGAGACTATTTAGCTCAGCCATCTCCCATTGCATTGTATCTCTTCAGAATAACTTCTTCAGTACTTCTTCATACATTTTCAATATACTGTTCTATTCTTTTCTCTCTGTATTTCTCTTTTCTTCACAATTTATCATGGTATCAGAGCTTCAGCAGTAAGCCTCTTCACACAGTTTGGAGAGAAACTCGATCCTCACAGTGCAGAGCTTCACGGATCTTGAGAGCACGCGACACAGACTTTTCACAAGGCTTGGAGAGCTGTATGTAATACTCTCAAAAGATCAACGTAGGAAGCTTGCGGAGGAAGCAGAGCATACTACGCTCGAAAGAACAAGGAAGCAGAGACCGAGAAGAAGAAACTTTAAAGATTCTTGTACATTTTTTCAAGATTCGTCAAAGATTGACGAAGAAGAGTTGCAGAACGGAAGAACGTTTAAAGAGCTCGAAGAATTCATTCAAAATCATTAAAGATTGCTGCAGAAGGCAGCATTGTTTAAAGTTTTTTGAAATTCACTCAAATATGTCAAAGATTGAAGCAGTGAACAAAACTCATGTATTTCTTTCAAATCTTTGAAAGATTCACAATTTTTTCTTCCACAGGAGAAAATTCCTTCAAATTCAACAAAGATTGCGTCTACTGTGCAAAGAACAGCCATTGAGGCCGTAAGATTCGTTCTGCGAACGGATCCAGAGTGGGAAACCAGTTCAGAAGGGACGAGGAGAGCGCGGAAAAGGCAAAAGAATTTCAGCCGTCAGATCTTGCGCAGAAGATCGACAACCGTTGGATCAGCGAGTAGGTGCACGAGGTTTAATCCTCTGCAGCGCCAAGGAATTTTTTGACCTGTGAAGTCCCGACATCATCTGGACCGTCCATCAAGAGACACGTGGTGAGATCACGACACTTCGCTGACTCGCAAGGGGTACAGGTCAGAAGACTGACGTGAGAATTCGCGAATCGCGAAATTCCAAGTCATTCTGGACCGTTGGATCGCGAAAGATCGTGAGCCATCGATCTTGTCCCATCACAAAATCGATAATCGAGAGTTGGACGCACAAAGGCGATTGCACTCCAAAAACTCCGATACGCGATATCACGAAATCCCGAGAGGACTTGTGCGCCGTCCATCTCAGAGGACAGGTGGCAGTAGATCCAAGCCATCACTCCATCGGCATTTCGGAGTTCACGGTTTTGAAAGACCGTCGCAACACAAGTTCGAAACTCGTGAAATCGCGATTCCCGAAATAGCGATAAGATCATAGCCGTCCATTTGACCGGACACGTGGCGGACATCGAGGAAACCGTCGACGTTTCGGCATCTGGGGTTTCAAGTTGACAGAGAAGTTGTGTCAACGGAGCATCGCAAGTCGCGATATCCCAAGGTTGAATCAGGACCGTCCATCTTGTGGGGACGCGTGGCATAAATCCGAGGACTCCGGAAAAGTCCCAAAAAGGAAAGGGCCATCGGCATACCAGGATTCGGCGTTTCGCGAATCCTGAGGACAAGAAGCACGAGCATTTCGAAAATTCGAAGTCTGAAATCCCGATAGGAGGAAAGCTCCGTTGTGGGGCCCAGCGAACGTCATCTCTTCAAAACGAGGGATCGGGAATCTCTACGGTGAAACCCCCGAAGCAGACTTGAGTCGCCCATTTGTTGGGACGTATGGCAGAGATCGAGGCTTTCGGAAAATTTCCCGAAAGCAGAGTCCATTGGTGTTTCGCGGATCCTAGAGACGACAAGTCCGGAACAGAACAAATCGCGAAATCGCGAGGAGAAATCAGGACCGTCCAATATAGGAGGACGCGTGGCGGAGATCAAAGAAATCGGGAAATTTCTCGAAAGGAAAGCGCCATCGGTAAATCGAAGATCGGGGAATCGAGGAGTCAGAAGAACTCATCATCAGGGTTCACGAAGTCTCGATTCGCGATATCCCGATAAGATCTGGACAGTCAGATCACAGCAAGATCTGGACCGTTGAATAGTCCAAAGGCAAATTTCGCGTCTCGGCAAATTGAAAGGCAAAAAATGGGAAAAGCCTGTAGCGCTTTAACATTAAGGTGCGTGGTCACATTGCACGGTGACTAAGGCCAAACTCAAGGCCGATAAGCTCTTTTCGGCCATCGACAAATCGATGTTTCGGCGAACGGAGGTAAAATACAAAAAATTCCCTCTGTTTTCACTGCAATTTTTTTATTTAAAAAAAAATATATGGCGTCGTCTAGCAATTTAGGACCATCTTAGGGTCCGATTCTTCTGGGAAAGAATTACGAGTTTTGGTCTCTTCGGATGAGATCGTTCTTGCAAGCACAAGAGTGCTGGGAACCAGTGGATCTTGGATATGTGGAACTAGATCCAGCAACCCTATCTACCATGACAAATCCACAACGAATTGCTCAGGCAACTCTGAGGAACAAAGAAAATAAAGCCAAATTTTGGATTCAAAACTCTGTGGATGACTTGATTTTTTCGAAAATCACAGGCGTTGGTACTTCAAAACAGGCCTGGGATATCCTTCAATTTTCCTACCAAGGAAATGCCAGGGTCAAAACAGTTAAACTGCAGACCTTGAGGACTCAATTCGAGACTCTAAGGATGACAGAGTTCGAAAATGTAGATCAGTTCATGACCATAGTCATGGGCATCGTGAACCAGATCAGATTGACTGGCAAAGCCATCACTGATCAACGAATTGTTGAGAAAATTCTCAGAATTTTACCAAAGAAATTTGAAATGGTTGTAACAACAATCCTTGAATCCAAGGATCTGTCAAGTTTTTCAACAGATGAACTAATTGGTTCTCTGATGACACATGAGACCAGATTGCATCTCACAGATGAGTTAATCTCCAATGCTTTCAAAACTCAATTCTCCTTCAGCAGAGGGAGAGGTAGAGGAAGAAGCAGAGGTCACCCAGAAAGAGGGAGCAATCAAAGTAACCCTCACTACAGTGGAGGTAACAGACAACAATATCCAAATCAAAATTTCAAAGGTCAAAGACATCAGCAACAAAATCAACATCAGAATTTCCGGCCTCAAAGAGGCAGAGGGAGAAGATCAAATGACAAATCAAGCATACAATGCTATTACTGCAAAAAGTATGGGCACTATGAATCTGAATGCAGGAAGAAGCAAGCAGATCAGCTCTCAGGCAGAGCACATGTGTCAAATCACACAGGAGAAAACTCAGGAGGTATCTTTCTTTCGTGCCACAAGACTGAACAACAACCTAAAGATCTCTGGTTGTTGGACAATGGATGCAACAATCACATGACATGTAACAAAGAATTACTTTCATGCATTGATTCTTCAATCTCATCTGATATTACACTTGGAAATGATTATTTAGTCAAAGTTCAAGGAAAAGGA
>JZKD02S1789041.1:804437-869104 GCA_000966675.3 Picea glauca | reverse complement strand
AAAAAAAATAAAATTAAAATGTATATCAAAAGCTTAAAAAAAATACAATTTACACACAAAAAAAAAATCATAAATATTAATAAAAAAACATAAACATTGTTATATTATAACAATGTTATATTATAACATTGTTATAATATGAATGTTAAGAAGATTCTAAAGTTTGACTATGGAGAATTAGGGAATCTAAAGTTTTAAAAATAGGGAATCTAAAGTTTTGTTATGGAGAATTAGGATCAAACTTGGTTTGACTACTGATCCAGTTTAGCAATCAAATTTTAGGGAATTGATGTTTTGCCTGCTTCCCAAAACCTTCCTCAAAATTTGACAATATTATGTGGGAATCTATCTTTCTGTGAAGATTTACGCTCAACTTATGCACAAAAAGGCATTTAGTTTGGGCTTACCTTCCTCAAAATTTGACAATATTACGTGGGAATCTATCTTTCTGTGAAGATTTACGCTCATCTTATGCGCAAAAAGGCATTTAGTTTGGGCTTACCTTCCTCAAAATTTGACAATATTACGTGGGAATCTATCTTTCTGTGAAGATTTACACTCAGCTTATGCACAAAAAGGCATTTAGTTTGGGCTTACCTTCCTCAAAATTTGACAATATTATGTGGGAATCTATCTTTCTGTGAAGATTTACGCTCAACTCATGCACAAAAAGGCATTTAGTTTGGGCTTACCTTCCTCAAAATTTGACAATATTACGTGGGAATCTATCTTTCTGTGAAGATTTATGCTCAGCTTATGCACAAAAAGACATTTAGTTTGGGCTTACCTTCCTCAAAATTTGACAATATTACGTGGGAATCTATCTTTCTGTGAAGATTTACGCTCAGCTTATGCACAAAAAGGCATTTAGTTTGGGCTTACCTTCCTCAAAATTTGACAATATTACGTGGGAATCTATCTTTCTGTGAAGATTTACGCTCAGCTTATGCAAAAAAAGGCATTTAGTTTGGGCTTACAGTGTTCCCCAATTTTACCATCACCAATAATCCCCACAAAAACATAGGCCATCTTTGAAATGATGGAAACGATTATTATCCCTCACAATAATTTCCCGCCCAACAATCTTTGAAATGAACTTGATGGAAGTGTGGCAATCACTACACACACGAAGGTTCTTCACTATACGGATAATCATCCCATTTGGAGTGCTGATTAGCCCAAAAGTAATAGCAAGCTTCTCACTGTGGTGGCCGAGAGCATGTTCCTTCTGTTGTTGCCCAACATTTTGCAGCACAAAGTTGGCGTCCGGTATATACCCTTCTATCCTCATCTGGCCAACCAAATTCTCCAACATTGCATAGATCTCCTCCTTTTGTGGGTGCCAAGTATCTCCTACAAAAAATGTATGTGTTATATTCTTGACTTCAATCCAACTGAATCCAGGTTCCTTTTTCACTCCTCGATCTTTCATCAGTTTTCTTACATGAGCTACAACATCCCACCTACCTGCAACAGCATATATATTTGCCAATAATGCATAAGTTCCTGCATCTTTCACTACCAACTCAAGAAGACACTCCTCTACGCATTTTTCTATGTATGCATTGCCATGGATCCTACAGGCACCAATCAAGGCTCCCCAAGCAGCCTTGTTGGGTTTAACTAACATTTTGTTTATCAAGTTCTCAGCCTCATCCAGGTATCCTGCACGACCTAGTACATCAACCATGCATGTATAGTGCTCTATTGTGGGACTAATGCCATGCTTTGTAATCATGGAATCAAAGTATGAATGACCTTCATCCACTAGGCCCGCATGGCTACAAGCAGTGAGCACTCCATAATAAAACTTTAGATTCAAAACTTTAGATCCGAATGCATGAAAGCTCATCGAGTCTTGTGGGCATCCACGAGACCTGGGCCAGGCCTGCAGGGGGGCTAAGGCGATGCCCGACATTGCCTCAACCCCCTTGCGGGCCTGGCCCAGGTCTTGTGGATGCCCACGGGACCTGGGCCAGGCCCACAGGGGGGCTGAGGCGATGTCGGGCATCGCCCCATCCCCCCCACGGGCCTGGCCCAGGTCGCGTGGATGCCCACAGAACTCGATGAGATTTCATGCATTTGATGAGATTTCAGATATAATCGAGCTTCCAACGGTCTCTTCGTCATCTCCGACTAAGCCATGCATGGATTCGAATGGAGGAAATTTACTTCACAAATCAAAAATCTTCTGCTGCAACAAGTTTATGTAGATAAGAGTGTGTCCTCGCCTTACAGAGAGGAATCTGCTTTGCAAATGCGATAAAGTTTCAGAGCAGTTGAGAGGAAGTTTCTTGGAGCATTTGAGTGGAAGATTCAAGGGGGGAAATTAGTGGACTAATTTACACAGTGATGGATGTATCTGCGTTACTTTTCAAAGTTTTTTACTTTTTTTTAATCTCAATCGCGTCATGTACTGGAAGATCCACAAATACTATGAGTGGGTAGTTCAAAATAATGTTTTGTTTGTAGTAGGAATATTCAAAGAAATTTAAAGAGAAAGTGCCAAGGCATTTGTCAACGAGGAATAAGAAAAGAAAGCATAGAGTTAGCGTTAGCATAGAATAAGAAAGAAAGCACAGAGTTAGAGTTAGCATGCAATAACAAAAGAAAATAAAGCATAGGAATAAGAACAACAATGAATAAGAAAAGAAAGCATAGAGTTAGCGTTAGCATAGAATAAGAAAGAAAGCATAGAGTTAGAGTTAGCATACAATAAGAAAAGAAAATAAAGCATAGGAATAAGAAAAGAAAACATAAACTTGAAAGTAGTAGCATGTGTTTTACATTGAATGTTAATTGGTGAAGTTTTGTTACTTTAACTTTGTGTTTGTTATGGGTTTATATCAAATTCTTTTAAATGTAAAATATTGAAAAAATATTAAATATTTTCTTTTTTCGAAAAAGGTTAATTTATAGAGGGATATGATTCTTTTTAGTATAAAAGTTAATTTATAGAGATAAAGGTTAATATAACATGTTATATTATAACATTTTTACATTATTAACATATTATCAAACAAAACATTTAAATACATTTGTAGCTTAGGTAATATTAGTGTTTTTGTTAATTTTTTTATATTTTAGATTTTTTTTTAAATATTTTATTGAATTTTGACTATTTTTCATTTTTTTTCTTTTTTTAAGTTTGAAGGGATTTTTTTTCTCTTCTTTTAAACAAAAAATCGTATTTTTGTTTTTTAAATTATTGTTTTTCGGGGAAATTTTAAATTTTTTTCATTTTTTTCTAGTTTTTGTTTGTTTTTTCACAATTTTGTTCGCTCATATGTTTTGAATATGGTCAATATAACAATACTTTTAAGAAATTATTTATGTTTCATTCAATGTAACTTGTATTTACTGTTTTATTATTAAAAGTAAAAATTATTAAAAAGTGACGTTGAATTTTTAAAGTATATTGTGATATTTTCATGGCATTATGTATTACTTTGTGCATTGCGTGATAATACCATTTAAAAAGTAAACATTTAAGGGTTTATTTTATGATTTTGTTTACAGTAATGATGAGTTCGTTTACCACATTATAAAATTGTGTCATTTTCATACCCCAATTTTAGAATGGGCGCTACCGGTAGCAGTACTTTTCAATTTGATGGTTGATTTTGAGGTTTTGGTTTTAATGGTACCAAGTGATAAAAATACGATTTCAAATGATCTCAAAATTTAACGTTTTGAAAAGAAAAAAAAAATTCAAAAACATCTTAATTGTTTTTAGGTGTTGATTTTAAGGTTTTCTGAGCTACTGTCTAAGTTTTGACACCCATGTTTGAAAAATGTTGTAATTTTGACCCCATTTAAAAAAATGGTGCTACCGGTAGCACCACTTTTTGATTTGGGGGTTGATTTTGATGTTTTTTATGCAAAAATATGGGTTTTTTGGGCTAGAGTTCTTGTTTTGAGGTCAGAGTTCTCATTAAGTTGGTAACTATGTTAACCCTCAAAGAAGGCCAAGCAGGATAAAACAAACTTCTTCTTGCAAGTCAAGGTAACAATATTCTTCGAAGTTCTTGTACATACCATGTTTACATAGTTTCTGTACATATCTTGCATATCTATTTCTTAGAAGATGTGATGTTCAAGTGAAACAATACCTATGGAAGAATAACAAGATAAGGATTGTTATCATGATGACCACAAGTCAAGCAATACACGTGAAAAGATGAAGTGCATTGACAACCCTTGGTAACAATTCCCGTGGAAGCTTTTATACAAGTAACAACTACCAGATAAGCCGAAATCATAATCAAACTTGAAGAGACCTAGAAGAAGTCAAAACAGAAAGAAGTCAACAATCAAGAGGAAATTAGAAAAAGACTTGTGACACTTTGCAGAAGGCAATAAGGATGCAGAAGGAAGCGTGGACTATCTTAGATGGAGGGAGTTGATTACATAATTTCAAAAGAACAACACACATTCATACATGAAGCAAGGATTAGGAGGGAGCTAATCCTAAATATGATCCATTGAGGATTATGAAGTATCTATCCATGTTCCCATTGAAAGTAGCAACCATGATAAGAAACACATGTTCAGTTTGACTCTAGAAGAAGTCTTCTTTGAAAGGAAGCCTTAAAGTATCCTTGGTTTCCCATCTACATCCATGATCCTATGATGAAAGGAAGAATTTGGAATCTGCAGGGCATATAGAAGACCCCATGGACCCAAGAGATATGAGGAAGAACATGAAGATTCCAAGAAAGAAAGAAAGAAATAAAATAAAGAACAACCAATTATTATACTGAGAGTCGTAGCTTGGTTTGAACCCACTAAGAAGCAATCGAGCAACAAGAGTGGAAGTTATGATAAATAACAATGTATGTAAGAAAATGTAAAAAAGCCTTATGAATGGAAGAATTGCAAGATTCATAAGTTCTTCTAGAAGGAGGGAGAAGACTATGACAACAACATGTTTCGGTAAACCAAATATACCTCTTGTAGTATCCATGGATTGGAATTTACATGTAAAAGACCGCTCTTCCCAATAAAGCAAGTGAGAAAGAATCTTATACAAGAAAGAGGCCCATGTATGCATATATAAGAAGACCTTGATGCAAAGTATCTCATATACAACAAAAGTGTGGTGAAAATTATCTATCAAATATATAGCGTATCATAATAGTTACTCAGAAGTTTGAGATGATGGATTGCTAATCCATGGAAAATCCTCACGATGACAGAAGAAGTGCTACTTAGATATGTTTCAGTTTGAGCTTTGCCACGATGTCATGAGCTAAAAGGAAACATAAGTGCTAAACTCGGCCATGATATATTGTAATGATCAGAGTTATATGAAGCCTTCAGAGAAAACCAGTGTTCCATGACAGACTGAAGTACATTGAGATCAAACATTATATTCTCCATGATGAAGTCTAAAAAAGAGAAGTGGTTCTCCAATATATCTCCACATATGAGCAGATAACAGTAATTTTGGTAAAGCCTTTGTCCAAGATGAAAATTTTTCATACTTAAGAAACAAGTTGGGGCTCGTGGATACGACTTCCTTATTGAAAAAGGAAGAGATTACTCCCAGATTGGGAGGGAGAACTGATGTGTTATTGATTTATGGACAGTCATTTTTCAGATCAAAAAATGGTCCAGGATGAGCATTTCCTTTTCAGTTCAGAAAGTGGTTTGAGATTTCTGATGGACATGCATTTTCCAGTTCGAAAAAAGGTCCAAATCGAACAATCATTTTCGTAATGAAAATGGTCTGATAGATTGTTGATGTACCATAGACAATGATTCCCCTTGTGGCCAGTTTGGGGGAATGGTCTTGGATAGTCATTCTTCTTGGAAGTCACTCTGAGTAGTGGTCAATTAGAATGGTCTGCCTCATCGGGCAGACATTCTTTCGAAGTTCACAGTTGTGAGCAGTTTCGAAGAATGGTTCATTTTGGAGGTTGGTGCAGGACAGTCATTTCCATTAGGAAATGGTCTGGATAGTCATTCCCTAGGGCAGACTCATTCTATCTAGGTTTCACTATGATTAGTGTCGGAGGAATGGCCTAGTTAGGTGAATGGTCCAGGTTCAACAATCAGGGGCAAGCATTCCCTAGGGAAGACTCATTCTCTCCAAGTTTCACTATGACTAGTGTCGGAGGAATGACCCAGTTAGGTGAATAGTCCAGGATAAAAAATCAGGGACAATTATTCTTCTATGCTTGAGAAGAATAGTCTTGATATCCCATGGCTGATGTTTTACATTATGAGGGCATATGCTCTTCCAAATATCACAGATGTGAGTGGAAGAATGGCCTAGATGACTCAGTTTATATCATGATATTGTTTTATGCAAGTTGATATCAGATGATATGATTGTTATGGAGACTGCATTTCTTTGGATAGTAGATGTATGCTACTGTGGTGGATGTGTTCCACTAGTTGTGACTATGTGTCACTAATTAAGTAGTCGTGTGCTACTTGGTGTGGTTGTGTACCACTGGATAATAGTTGTGTACTACTATGGATAGACACAGGTGTGTTCTATTGAATGAAATTCTTTTGATTGCCATGTAGACTATCAATAGTGTTGAAAATGATTATCAACTAGATGGATAGTCAGTGTGTTGATGGACACACATTCTCTAGACGGAAAATGGTCTAGGACATTTATTCTTCTATGATGTATGTCTGGATTAGAAGGATAGTCTTGTAGCCCATGGCGTGGCTTCCAACATCTATTGGAATAGTTATTCTTCTAGGACATATGTCCGGATTAGAAGAATGGTTCTTGTATCACTCTGTGGAGTGAGTGACTTATTCAACATCATGCCTGATTACTCAGATGGAATGTGGATTTGAGAGATGATGTAGTTGATGTTATCATATGATACTGATAGTGATGATGGTGCTCATGATCTAATCATGAGATATCATGTATGGCTATGATGATGCTACTGGTTGAATGGTATGTTTGTGCTCAAGACCATTGCTTTCAATACCTCCCTCGCTAGGAGGGAGTGTTGATATTTTTGGTAGTTGTGGGAGGTATTAACCTCCACGTGTAACCCTGAAAAGAATAGAATATTCTAGGAAGCAAGAAGAAACCCTAAATCCTTGGACATAACCCTAGAAGACAAGTCTGCTAAAGAAAATAATTAATATTGAGTCTTTCACCTCCAGAAAGAGAAGTCGGCCCAGACAGTTAAGAAAGAGTAGTATAAATATAAGATGTCAGGGCTCATTTGTACACACACATCTCACAATTGCATAAATTTAGTTGTGCGCAAGTCTGGAGAGTAGTTGCAGCTGCATCTGCTACAACTTGTATTTTCGGTTTCAGTCTTGGACTTTCTGCTTGGTATGCTAAATCTGGAGAGTGATACACTATCTTGATTGGCTATTAGGCCTAGGGTTTGCTTCTGGAATTATTCTCTATCAAGGTTAAGGTGCTCGGGGGTTGGCTTCAGCCTATGGTTGGGTGAAAATATTGCTATAATCTCTATGGTTAAACGAGCACGCCTATTATTTCTAACAATTGACAAGGTTCATTTTTTGCAAGTTCATATCTAAATTTAATCAAGAACATACACATTAGAAAATTTCACCATGCTTAATAGAATTTTTAATCCCAAACATAATCATTAAATATTTTTATGTGAAATAAAGAGAAATTATGCATTATCTTTATGATGAGTTTGACCAGACTTGTATAAGATTGGTGGATTGTTGAGATATTTACATTCAATTCTTAGTTATGTGTTTTGTTCCCATTATATATTGTATTAGTGGGGATGCTATGAATTACATACTAAGTGGTTGAGAGGCCCGCTAATATGCTAAAATAATAATAATATTAGATACCACAGTTATAACCATGTCATGAATTTTAACAGACAAACACATAGCATTATGAATGCAATAAAATAACTATGAATCAACATTTTGATTTCCCTTGGTTTGTTCAATGTTTCTTGTTTTCTCTTCAAAATTGACATTCAACAACTCATTTGTAATTAATATTACTAATAATCTCCCACTGTTATTACAATTTACATCCATAACCTATTACTAATTGTTTTGGTTTTCTACATAGCCAAGAGTGGAGGCAAAGATAACAAAGGAGGCAAAGATAACAAAGGAAATGACATTATGGCCAGTGTCAGAGGCAAAGATAACAAAAGCATATGGCAGTAGAGTAATTTTGTAATTTTTTTGGAGTACCTTTTCACCTTAATAGGCATATAGAGGGGACTAGACCTATGTTACAGAAACCAAATTCTGTCACATCATGTTTCCAATCCCTTCACATCTGCTATAATGATAGCTTCCAAATTTCTTCCAAACTTTGTCATGTTTATGGAGGTTCTCGAATAAATCTATTTTATAGTATTAGAAAATGTCAGCTCCTTATGACCATAACAAAAACAAAAAAGTCTAATTTAATTGTAAATTTTCATATATGAATCTTTTGAAATTGCTATCTAAAACTAATACCATCTATTAGAATACCAACATAATAAGGAATTATTGTTTGAAACAATTAGCTAGTTTATGTTAGTGTGTTAACTATTACAAAATTAGGTGCATAATAATGATATCAAAAATCCAAATAATAACAACATTCATATCAGATTACACTCATTTTCTTAGACTTTAATTTCACTAATAACACAAAATGGATTTTGATGATGTTTTTATATATCAATCTTTAAAGATTAACACAAAGGAGATGAAATTATATGAGTTATGTATCCAAACCACAAAGAAATGCGAAATGGAAACTAATTCTAAGAAGATGAGACTTATGGAGTTCACATCATTTCCATTAATTCATTTATGGGAGTTGGAAGGAATTTGCAAACAAGCACATTCACAAGTTCCTAACAAACTGATAATTTGACAAGAAATAATATGCAAAATTCATCCAAATGAATTCCAAATTAACTAAAAAAAATGTTTTAAGACTTAGAAAAAAGGCTCTCGAAAATTAGTTAGGATGATACCCAAAATGTCCATAAACAACATAATGGTGAATATCTATATTTCTGGTTAAAATAAAGGATACTTACTTTGTTAAAATAAAGGATACTTACTTTATGAAAAAACTAATGGTCAGTATATAAGGCTATTAACTATAAACAAAAATCATTAACAAAATTATGTGATAAGAGACATGTTAGTACAGTGATCATGAGTATTTTAGTTTTGCACTTCGAATAGCGTATTCTTGTTGCCTCTGCTCAAGTCCAACATAATGTACTAATGCAATACAAAGTATATGTAAATGCATTAACTTATATGTAAATGCATTAAGTTAATGGATCACTCACAATTATATGACTATATTTAAATGGAAATGATTTGAAACCAATTCCATGAGAATTTATGTCTAAAGTGATTGCAGCAGATTATTTTGCATCATGTGAATACAATTTTAATGGAGAATGGAACACTTGTAATTTTAATCATGTGGTCAAATATTCTAATTAAAGAGGTTCGAATAATTATTTGTGTTTCACTTATAAATAGAAAATTAGATTTTGCAAAGTAATACTGGAAGATTGTGAATATGCAAAATTTATAGAGCAACATAAATTTGAAGGATTGAATAAGAGAAAAAAACCACCCCTTATGATGGAAGGTTTTGTTCAACATTGTTAAGATATTGCAATATAGAGGAGAGTTCTTCCCACTCATCTCTTGGAGATTAGAGGATATAGGCCAAAATCCTAATTCACTCACTTAAAAATAAAAAATAAAAATTTCGATCAATAATAAGATTTATTTTTTGGAATGTAGTTTTACAACCTCTTTTACTCAAGGAGACAATCATGAAGGCATATCTCCAAATAATTCATAAGGAAAAATCTAATTGACCTTCAAATACCTTATCAATGAGCTATAACTTTTAGGCCTCAATTTTTCATATTGAATAACTTCCATTGAATATTTATGTGATTGAACATCAAAGCTATCTTTTTCAATTCCCTAGACTCCAAACTTGGGAGTGCTACCATGAAAAAAAATAAAATCAACACTATGAGTAAAACTATCATTATAGTTGCCTTAAGACAAGCTACTATGTGCAAAATCCTTCCTAACAATATCTTGCAATATTTGTCAACAACCTTGACATAAGGTTGAACACTAATGTCCCCATCTTCACCTTCCAAGGCATGCTGATTTTATGACACAAAATGAATGTAAGTATTAGAAACTTTAAAACTTATAACACATAAATGTTTTGAGAACCTTTAAGAACCATATTTCCAAGAGGCATCAATCTATAACCATAAATTTTTACAACTTTCTTTCAAATGAATTTTAGTACAATGGCATAATAAAAACTACCTTTTATCTCAGGGAATTCAACATTTTTTTTAAATCCATAAGGGACTATGTCATGTCACATTGTTTTTTCAGTTGGGATTCAACTTCTCTAATACAATCGTGCTTGCCTTTACATGCTCAATATGCAAATTTTATTATAGATCAATGAAGAAAACATTATTAGGATTTGAAATTACATCCAATACTAAAAGTACATATATGGAGAAATCAACAAACCCATTCTTTATAGCAATTTGCATGAGTTGGACACCAAATACAAATTCTAGTAGATTCATTTGTTAAAATTGGATTTTTTCAGAAGATTTTAAAAAAATCATTAGAAGTAAATTAAAATGTAAAACAACTCTTACCAACAACATACAATTTATTTTAGAACACTAACAATGCATATTATATCATGTTAGTGCACAATTTATTTGAGAACTATGAACAATTCATATTATCTGTTAGAACATAAATTAAAATCTGAAATAAAAAAAAAAAAAAAATCAAATTTTGAATTCTTTCTTAAATTTTTTAAATAGCATAGATATTTCTTGCTTTTTTGCTTTAGAATTATTGTTATATAAACTAATAAAATTCGTTGTCGTGTTCTGATAGAGCGGATCAATTCTAGACCGTCAAATCCTGACGCATATCAATATCAACGATTCTGGGATTTCAGGGATATATAGTTGCACAATGTTTAATCGATACAATGCTCTTGTTCATGGTTCCATTTCGGAACTTCATCCTTCGACATTATTTGAATTTTTTGCTTCGAGTTATCCTGAATCCCCAAATTCCTGAAGCTTGAATCAACCAAACGATATATCTTTCCCTTAAAGTTTCTACCCTTATATTATTATATTTCCACTTCAGGACTTCGCGCTTCGCAATTTCAAACTCAACGCTTATTGAACCTTTTAATCCCGAAGTCACAAAGCTCCAGAGCCTCGAAGTTCTGGAAGGCGCATTCATAAGGGAAAATACTTAGCTGACGTGTCTTATGCCACCTAGAATTCTTTCCACATGGAGATTGACACTTATTTATGACATTTTTGGACACGTAATTTGCACATTTCAATATGGCACGTGTCACCCATGTGTTTATGACACGTCATCATATGTGATTTCATCCTTCCACGTCACTCTGAGATATCATATCGTTAATAGATCCCATAAGTCCCGAAGCCCTGAATCCCCGAAGTGTCAGAGATTAAAGGTTAAGTAATGATCAGTTTAATAAAGCTTGATTAAGGATAATTAATCACTTCACGACTTTGGCCTTTGAGATATGTTTAACAATCCCTATTCAAAAGTCCCAAATTCTCTAAGTGTCAGAGTACTTATTCTCGCTAATCAGGTTCATTAATGCTAATTAAAAAATGATTAGGATAAGATATTCGAAGTAAAGTTTTCTGCCTTCAGGTAATAAATTCATCAACTTTCTAGCATTATGACCCTGTCGTTTAAATGTGAAGTATTCAATGTAGAATTGGTTGTATGTTAAATTGTGATTTGATAAAGATTTGAACTTTACTCCATCTCTGTATTCACATTCATAAGTATTATTTTTCCTACATGAGAAAAAATTGTTGATGAGAAGTCATGGCGCCTCGTAGGGGATCAAAAAAGCCAGTCCAAGACCAATATGCAGAGGAGCCGAACCCAAATTCTGATATTTATTCAGACACTACTGCTCATTTAATAGGTAGCATCAAATCCTGGGTGCATGTTTATGAAATTCTCGAAGAAGAGCAATCAGTTGTTTCAGATGATGCAAGTGAAGGTGAAGATGTTTTAAATTAAAACAAGCTCAAGGATGTCACCAAGTCAGAACTACATAAGGTTGCAGTACAACCAAAGTTATTTCCCTACATAGACATGATACATTGGGCCCTAGAGCATGCGGATTTACCAACCAGGACCATCTATAACCATCAAAGAACTATCGCCATCTCTTTTCGACCTGAAGATGTTCAAGTAATGTATAAATTGTCCAATACTCCCAAATACGTCTACAATGCCGAATTTGTAAAAAAGTTTGAGAAATAAGAATGTGTAGATTATGATAGAAGCATCCATAATATAATTAAAACCGGTGGGGAAATGAAAATAAATTCAAAGTGGATAGTCATGGTATATACTCCACTTCTTCTTGTGATGCACATATTATGTACATAGATATGATGCTCTACATATTGAATGGAAAGAAAAACCTTGCATATTTCAGCGTTCATTGGGTCCCTATTATTAATCAAGTTGCAGAGGGTTTCACTTTTCATTGGGGAAAGTTGTTCTCTGACAACTTGGTAAAAAAAATAGGGATTTATACAAGTGAAAAGTCTAAAGGTGAACATATATTATGGATACTATATGTTACAAAATCCCTTTCCCAATGATGAATTGGAGTTGGACTCCAAAAGATTCTGATCCAATACACATCTATCATTCCAAGTTGTGGGAGGAAAATGCAAAAGACCATTTTTATGAAATTTTCCATAATGTTATCATCCCAATTCATGAAGTTCTATATGGTAATCCTCCTCCCAGGATTTCTGAGCAGATTATGGGAAATTTAGGTGCAATTGAAAATTGGTATATCAAGGAGACTTTTTCCTATATCATAGTTTATGGTTGTTTTGCATCTCCTCGTGCTTTACCAAAATTTCTGCTAGATAGACTCATTTGCAGGGAAGTGGCATACCAGACAATTTCTGTAGGAATAACTAAAGAATTAAGGGCAACACAGAAAAGGGTATGGCCAAATTATCCCATACAGGTTGGTGAATATTCCTTGTTAGATTTTGGACATGCTAAGGTTGAGGCTTTAGCCTTGGAAGATATTTCATTTTCTTCCATTGAATTCAAAAGGCATGATCCAAATAAAGTGGTTGAAAATCAATTGGCTCAATTCAACATGAACAAATATTTTCATGGAGATTCACCATTTGATGATATTTTCAAAGGAGCAAAGTCATATGATGAAGTTCTATCCATAATCGAAACTCTCCCTAACAAAGAACAGTCAGATTTTCTCAACTTTCAAAAGCACATGAGAAGTTGTCTTCCAAATATTTTACAAGTAGAGAAAAGTTTTACTCATAATGGTAATCCAATTTCAGAGGTGCCACCATCTTCTAATCCTAAGCATCATGATTTTCCTGAGGTCAAAACTAGAAAAGATGATAAAGCACCAAATGCATCATCAAAAGATACAATAGAGAAAGAACAAAATCTACCAGGTAAGAATCTTCAAGAAACATGGGCAATGTTTGAAGCATTCATGTAGCATGGACATGTTTTCCCTCAAATGGATTCAAACACTGAGACTCCTTTAAAATATATTTCTACTCAAGGGAAATCTATTTCACTTACATCTCCTATTACATCCTTAACTCCTCTTGCATCAAGCTTTGAAATACATGGTTCATAGGTAGTAATTGTTGAAGATCTAACACCTATTATGCTAGAAGAAATGCCTTCATCATGTTTCTTTTTCAGCAAGAAAAGGAAAGGGATTGTGCAGAGAGAGATTCAAAAGAAAGGAGGTGTAATCACAAAAAGGAAGAAAATGATATTTGATGGTCAGGAACAAAGTGACCCTGAATTTGCGAAATAGGTAGCATATTCTTTGGGAGATTTTGCAACAAAAAATTTGTGGTCAGTAGACAATTTAAGATATAAGATTGATCAGGAAAATATTTTAATTGAGCAGTTGCAAAATGATTTGAAACAAATAAAGAAAATTGCTAAAGAACGAGTTAGTTTTGAATTAGCTCGGGTCCAACAAAGTTATGAACAACAAATTAAACAAATAGAAGAGAAATTAAGAACAAGTCTCCAAGATCAACAAATGTTGAAAAATACCCTTTCCCAGAAAGATGCATTAATACTCCATTTAAAAGCCCAAGTCAAAAAGGTTGAAAATGAAATTGTTGATATTGCTTCTTTTAAGAAACAAGCCCTTGAAGTTAATGACAGATTACAGTCAGCCCAATAAACTTTCTGTGAAATCTTGGAGATTATTCAAAAACGATATCTTATCATCAATAATTCATTACAAATAATTGTTGATAAAGAAAAAGAGTTAGTTAATAAAAGTTCCAAGTTTCAAGAATTGATGATGTGGAATCAAAGTTTAAATGTACCAGGAATTACTCAGTTTTCAAAGCTTGAACAATTAAAGGGTGAAATGAAAATAAAGAATTGGGAAAATAATCTTGAAGAGATTAAAAGATTGGATAAAGAATACAAAGAAGCTTGTTTAAATACTCTATTAGTCGTGGATGTAGAAATGGATGATATTGACCTAGGTGATGTTCATTCAATTATTGGGACTTTCAATGTTAATGAAAGAAGAGAAGATTTGAAGAAAAACAGGGAAAAGGATAAAGATGTCATCCAACAGATGAATCAAGTCAAATTGCATATTTGAAACCATTTCTTGGTCAAACACAGTTTACAGTGCCAAAGTACCCAACAATCTGCGATCAGAGTACAAAAGAATTTACCATTGGTTCATAGAAAGGCTTTTAATTTTGAATTAAATGTTAATACAGAGCCTCCTAAGTTTGTAGTTGCATTATTGAATATGCACACTCAATACAAAGATCAACATAAAGCAGTTGCATCTATGAGCAAATAAAGAAAAAATAAGCCTTGAAGCAACCAACAAGGATGATGTTTCCAGAAGCATGACGGATGTTTAAATATTTTACTTTATAATATTCAATTTGATGTAAATCAAGTATTTAGAGGATTTTCTTCTATTTTAGGATCTAGAAACATGGAGTTTAACCGATTTTCGTTAAGAAGAAATTGTACAAATAGATACATTTGAGATATGAAAAAGTCTTTTTCTTGCATTATGTAAAGAAAGACTTTTTAATAGAAATAAATATAAAGATTCTACTTCTCATTTCTTTGAGTAATGCGTTTTCTATGTGTTGCTACTTTCATTATCATTATTCATTTGCTTCACTCTGGTGTTTAAAGAATGAACGACTGCAATTTAGTAATACATCTACTGCAGTTTACTTATTAGACATCTAATCATATGCAAATTTTCCTTTGTTTTTCTATGAGTGGAACAAGACTTGTATCTGTATAGTTGTTCTTATTTTATTGCATATTTTAGACACACATTTCACATTTCTGCTATTGAAAATAAAGTAAGATTTATCATAATTGGATACCTTGCTTTGTTTTTCAATTTTGTTTACTCTAATTCTTCTTTCCATCTCTTGATTGCTGATAAAAAGATCAAGGGAAGATATATTGCCTATGTGTTTCCAAATTATAAGAGTATTGGAAGTTTCATTTTAAACTGAAGGTAGAAAGGCACTCTAAAATCAAATATCGTCATTTTGGATGCCTGACATTGTTCTTTGAGCCTGGAACAAATATCAGGATTAACACTATCTTCAAACTTCAAAAACACATCCTTATAAAGCATCCAAATTAGATTCTATGCGCAAAACATACTTTGATTTTGCATACTAGACATTGGAGACATGTCAAATTCATGACACTTGTTAGAGGACAATGTGCTTGACTTACCCTCACTTATTGTTGTAATTATTAAATGTCGCAGTTGTGCTACTAGTCTTGTTCCTTTACTTTTATGATAAATTGTTAGAGCTAACTCCATTAAGAAGGAATATACTCCCCGGATGGGGTGTTAGTGCAAGCCACATGGTGCAAAGAGGGAGTGCGGGAAGGCCAACAAGGCAAGGAGCCATGAGATGAGCTCGTGCCAATGACCGCCACCTTGACCTTGCATTAACTCGACTTCACATCGCTGCAACACCATTAATTCTGGTGCGTCCGACCTCCTTTACGAACTTCTCTATGGCTTCTCCGTCTGCAGTTGCTTCTCACCCTCGCTCGCGCACTGACTCCTACATCCCTCCGCTGCCCTGGCCTGGTTTAGACTGGAATTTCATGGTGCTCACAGCCCCTGGCCATCTCCAGGCTCTCTGCATTTGCCTGGAGCACTTAGTCATTTTCTGCCTTCAAATGAAGGAAATTATGCCACGTCAAAGAGGACGGTCTCAAAGAGGCTCTCCATGGCATCCTCCTCGGCCCCGAGCCTCTGTTTCTCCCCCTAGTTTGCCCACCATGATCTCCTTGCTGCCTCTGCAGTCCGAGCCCGCACCTCTCTCCTCCTCCACCTCGCCTGCCTCCTGGTTTGAATGCTTAGCCATTATTGACAGCTCGTGGGGCTCTTCTTTGCGTTACCTTGCCACCCCACTAAACTCCAGAACCATCGATCCTTCCCTTGCATAGGTAGCTGGCTCCTCAAGGCCTCCCATGGGGGCGCCACCTCCTGTTCGAAGTGCCCGAAATAGCGCGTACGCGTCTACCGACTCCATCCCTGACTCACAACTGAAAGAAAGTTTAACCATTCTCTATGGTCTAGTCTTCGAACTCCATCAGGAAATGGAGGACCTCCAATTCTGACTGTAGATTATGGATGGAAAGATTCTGACCCTCCTTCAGATTTTATCCACCTTCCAAGATGCTTTCCCCTCCAACCCAATAGGCACGCCTTCAGCAGAGGAATCCCATGCAGAGAGCGACGACAGAAATGCTTAGACGCAGTGTTCAACAGAGGTTGTTGTGGAGTAGGTCAAGCATGAGGACACGGAAGTGGTGATAGCTACAGGCCAACATGTGCATAGTCCGCCTGCAGACGCCTTGCCAGTTGCCAACAGGGACGAGAGCAACATGGACGCTGACATGCATTTGGAAAGCAAAGGGACACCCATTGAAGAGGAGACTTGGTACGCGGCTGTTCTTGTCACCTGGCCAGGTTACTCGCCATGTGTATGACCCCACAGGGGTTCTTTTCTTTTTATTAGTTTCTTCTTTTAGCTGCAACTTACTCAGCTTAGTTTTGTTCTATAAGACTGTTAAACTATCAAATGCTAGACTTACCCGGCTGGCTGAACTGGTTTCCCCTCTATTGGGGCAGTTCAGTAACTACAGTACGACTGTTATCAAGTTTTTGTACCTTTGGTCTGGTCTTTTGAAGGCCCTTTATATATAAAACCTCTTACTTACAAAAAAAAGAAGAAGGAATATATTGCCACAAACCTTTCAGTCCCCTATATCAAAACATATAGTCACAAAAATTAGAATAGCATTTGAGAAAATTCACTTGATGATTATTTATGGAATAATTCCAAACAAATGTTGCAAACAAGAATTCTATGCCACACCCAAATGAGATAATTTTTTCACCACTATCAAACTCCAAAACTAAGAAATTGAGATGGGGACTAGAATGAGTGTTTCCTTTGTGTTGAATCAAGTGGAAATGCGATCTACATCAAAATAATAAGTGTATATGGTGGAAGTATCCATTCCTCATTTCTCATAGAAACATTTAATAGAATTGTTTGAACCTTGGTATTTTCTAATATGCAGTTGAATAATTAGAAAATACAATTACCATGAAATTGCAACAATTTTGGTCAATCATATATCAAGAACATTCCATGGATACAACTACTGTAAATTGAAGTATTATTTGAAGGACCAAGCATCATTTTCAATACCCTAGACACAAATTTCCACATACATGACATGCACTAACCTTGAAAATATATCCTATGATTAGACATGAACTTGAGTGCCAATAAAGGATTAAACTTCAATTCCAACACCTTATGTTTGACTGCTTTAAACAAAATTCATCAAATGTATAACAAGATTTGTAAGTTCAAAGGAGTGGCCTACCTTTCTATCAAATGCAAAGTTAGCTCTCAAGAAAGTGGTGCATATGTTCTATCAATTACCAATGATGGAAGATTTTACACCCATAAACACATTCCAATTACCTAGTTCGTCTGGCATGCTTAGAAAACCAAAATTATATGTAAAATACATTATTGACCCTAACCAATTTATTTTCAGTGACATAGAGAGAGAGAATATGATCAACACAACATAGAAACAATATATAAAGGGGTTTTGAATACCTTTTGTAGAAATATTATTTCTCTATTAGAAACAATAATCAATATTATTTATGTTGACAAGTGTACTAGTTTTGAGGATTGTTGATCCAGATGTAGATTTTGTTGTGTGTGCATATGCATGAAAGGAAGGACTTGATGGAGTCCCGAGTTAGAATGGACTTGTGGTATGCTACGAATCAAGGAAGTTGAAAGAGCATGAAAGACTATATGCTACACATGACTTGGAATTTGTAGCCATAGTGCATGCTTTGAATATGTGGTGGCTTTATCTCATGGGTAAAATATTTGAGCTGAGAACAAACAATTATGGTCTAAAGTATTTGTTTGGACAACCAAGTTTAAATTCCAAACAAAGCAGGTGGTTAGAGTTTCTCGGTGAGTATGAATAGAAATAAAACATATCAGAGGAAAAGAGAACAAGATGGTTGAAGAAGGAGGATGCATGAGATGCTTGCTACAACCATTAGCATGTACCAGACAGATTTGTGTGATGGAATTTTGGAAGTTTCCAAATCAGATCTACCTTATATGGATATAAGACTGATATTATAACAAGGTATGTCGCGAAAAAAGTTTGAAGGCTATGAGTTAAGAGGGGATGGGATCCTCATGTATAGATGCAGAGTCTATGTGCCAAATTATAAGGAGTTGAAGAGGTTGATATTTTCAAAGATGAATAAGGTTCCTTATGTTGGACATCTAGGTTACCAAAAGGCAATTGTCGCAGTCAAGAAGCAATACTTTTGGCCAAATATGAAAAAGGAATTTGTGGATTTTATTGTGAGATGTCTTGAATGTCAGAAGGTCAAGGTTGAACATAGACATCCAGCTGGTTCATTGTAGCATTTTGCCATTCCTAAGTGGAAGTGGGAAGTTGTGATGATGGATTTCATAACTAAGTTTCTTAGGACTGCTAAGCAACATGATTCTATTATGGTGGTGGTGGAAAAGCTTACTAAAGCTTCCCATTTTATTCCAGTGAAGTCAACACACAAGACAATCTACATTTTTGAGATATACATGTGTGAAGTTGCTAAGTTGCATGGTATACCTAAGACAATTGTGTCTGATAGAGATTCCAAGCTCACCTTGAACTTTTGGAAAGGGATATTCAAAGGATTTGGAACAAGTCTGAACTTTAGCACAACATATCACTTTGAGTCATATGGTCAAACAAAGAGAGTAAATCGGGTGATAAAAGATATGCTCGTGATGTATGTGATGGATAAGCCATCAAAATGGGAAGACTACCTTCACTTGGTAGAGTTTTCTTACAACAATGGGTATCAAGCATCTTTAAAGATGAGCCCATTTGAAGCACTTTATGGTAGAAAATGCAACATGCCTATGATTTGGGACAACCCAACAGACTACGTAGTAGTTGGGCCATATTTACTCTGGGAAATGGAGGAGCAGATGGTAAAGATAAGGAAAAATATAAAGGCTTCCCAGGATAGGTAGAAACGTTGCGTAGATAAAGGAAGAACCCATAGAGAGTTTAAAGTGGGTGATCACGTGTTTCTAAAAAAGAAGGCCAAGCAAAGTTCCCTGAAGTTGCAAAAGTGCTCTAAGTTAGTAGTGCGATATTGAGGGCCATTTGAAATCCTTGAAATGATTGGTCATGTCGCTTATATGTTGCATTGCTTGCGTCCTTGTGTATTCACAATGTTTTCCATGTGACATTTATTAAGAAGTATGTACCTAATGCTAATCATATTATTGATTGGAATGTGATTCAAGTGGAGCCAGAAGGCGGATTTCAAGTGCGACCGATTTTCATATTATATAGAAAAATTAAGCATCGCCAGAATCGAGCCATGGAGTTGGTAACGGTCCAATGGACCTGGTATGGTCCTGAGGATGCAACTTGGGAGTGTGAGGATGCTATGAGAGTAGAGTATCCTCATATTTTGAAGATTTTTGAAATTTGTGTATGTACATGTGTATAAGATGCACCGAGGACAACACATAAATAAGGGGTAGCAGATTGTAATGTCCCTGATATGGAACCCTTTGTAATTGTATATATGGGTTGGTGAGTCGATTGGTACCAAGTGCAAATGTAATGTACATTTAGGATGGTGAGTCGTTGGCATTAATGTTTGATGTTACATGCATCAGAGTAGTGCACAGAGAAGTATTATCAAAGATAGGGTTCACACATTTTGTGTGTTGCGCACACCTAGGCAAGTGCGCACATTGCACCGTGTTGTGTACACTTGGGTAAGTGCACGATAATGACATGGAAGCGTGTAGAGTTGATATATACATGTGTGTTTGTGTGGTTGTATATGTGGTGATCCTGGATGCAAATAGGCTGGCATGCTTATCCATGTAAATATAATCATGATTATTAATATAATATTTCATCATTGAGCGTAGACAAACTCAGATGAAAAGAGATGGGGGGATGACTCCACCGAAAAATGGAAAAGGGGGGGAATGTTTTAATAATATTTCCGAAAAGTGTGACGGGGATATTCTTTTATCCTAAGTTCCTGAGGGTAGGGAACTGGTCACCGAGTGGATTAAATATACCTCTAAAAGGTGAAAAGTGTCAAGTGGAAGGCATGCAATATATATATTGCTGGATTTAGTGTATTTTGGGGGGAATTATGATTATTATTACATTTTTTTATCCATGTTGCAAGCTATCATGAGCAGAGAGGAGTCAGACTGTATGGAAAATACTATTATTACCTTATTTGCATAGAGAAGCTTATGAGGAGTTGAGGGGTGGTAACCAAAGTTTTATCGTCAAGTAGACAGTTTGATAGACCATGAGCAGTCTCTCCGGCTAAGAGATTGGTTGTTGTGAACTGGTTTTCAGACCTGGGAGCATACTCTCCAGGTGAGAGTATGGTTGAGATTTGTTCCCTGGTCCACTAAGCATTAGTCGTAGGGATCATGGACTTCCTATCTGACATGTTGCTGGTAATCCTAGGAAGGGAAGTGGGGTAGTCGAAGGACTATTGAGTAGAGAAGGGACACACTTCCTTGGGTGTGATAGGTGCATGGGGAATGAGGGACTGTGGGCTAGTTACAGTAGAGGGCACCTAGGACTGAGAAATTCTACTGAGAGTCGGGTCTTAGTGATTCACTAGAAGTATTTTTCCCTAGTGGAGTTGATCCCCAACTCTAGGGTGACCTATTGCTGAAATATTATGAGCAACAATGTCTATGGCTGGGAGGAATGTCTGAGTCAAGGCCACAATTGATGACTTTCTTAAAAGATAAGTGTTCTTTATGTGCTTGTCTTGTTTACTGTGTGCTTATTTATCTATGTTTGACATGAGTTAATTCTTATATGTTGTTGTGTATAAGTATTTGTTGTTATTCTATTTAATGTTGCTTTCACATGTAAGTATGGTGCTTATAGCCTGTAATTGGATTTGTGCATGGATATGACAAATTTGAATAGTATTGCATGTTAATTTAACCTTGTGATTTTGGTTATGAGTCATCAAGGAGAGGATTGAATGGATGGGTAAGAAGGAAAGTATCATGTGCACATTAAGAGGCTACTTTCCGTGCAGAGTGAAATAAGAAGTGGTGCATGACGCCTAGATGGATGTGCGTGCAGTTAGTGAGTTACTTTCGCTACTTAAGGTTGTATTAAAAAGAGAATATTGCTTCCTTTGTTATAAGTTGTGTGGCATGACTCAATCTTGGGCTAAGCGCGTTACTTCAAGAGATATTGTGTGGACTTGTGTTAGAGTAGAATCTACATAGTGAAGCTTTAAAGTAACATTGCTCATTAGTATGTTGAGGATGTTATAGTTTGGTTGAATTAGAGCTACATGAGTTGAGGTTGTGTGACGTGGCCCAACCTAGGGTGGTTGGGGGACATTACACCTCTTGATCAGTAGAAGATCTCGATCATTGATTGTGGCATCTCTAATCAAATAGATCACAACAACATGTAGTATATTGAACTTTGTCACCACCAACTTCCTCTGCATGGTGTTATTGTATGAGGTCTAGTAGAAGGGTGGAACCATGGGCACCCTGGGATCCATTTCCTTTTACATGGCATATAATTCATTTCCTATGTACTTGATTCACCTTGTTTGTATTCAAAGTAGTGAAATCCATGGTTATATTCAACATCAAAAAGAATTCCACATTGGTTGGGGCACGACCAAGGGGTGGTACGTTTGGAGAAACACCACGATCATGCCCTGTAAATCAAATTTGGTTTGATTTGGATTTATTACCATGAACACCACCAGTGTTATTACTCCTACATGAGCAACAATTATGAATATGAGTGAGAATACACAGAAAAAACATTTGGTGAAGGAGAATGTGGAAACCTAGCAATTCTCTTGGAATGCCCCGAGTGCTCAGCCCACCATGACTCTTCCTTAATTATTCCAATAAATATTAAATTTTCTCGCATTTCACTTGATTCATAGCTCTCCCTCAGTGCTCAACTTCATATTGAATAAAAAAACTAATGTTCTATAACAAATTGAGCTTGCCAATAGTATGAGAAGGCTTTGCATGGACAAAACATCATAAGACTTCTTCATGACATATTGTCTTTCTAAGTGCCAAGTAATAGTATCAAATTAGGTCTTTTCACCCCCTTGTATATCTTTGCAAACTTGATATTTGAAGTGAGATGTAGATGTTTCCACAATTTCTTGAGCTCATGCCTACTCATGCCACGTACAAGAGAATATTGATAATCTAGATCATTTGCTGAAACAATGATGTCAAATTTAATTATTAGACAAGGATCAAGCACAGAGACTTTAAGAAGGGGATTAAGTAAAATATGAGAAAGAAGTAAGGTTATTAAAGAAAGAATCAGAAGGAAGTGAGGTTACAACTTCACTATTCAATAGTGGAATAAATGACCCTCAGACTTGTTGAGGAAAATATATGAATGATCTTACTCAAGCATTTTTAGATCTTACTTGGCTAAAGAAAGATATATGGGAATATCACCTTATGTTTATAGCCATAAAAAATGTTATCCTAATTCACAAGTATTGTTTACAAGTGCTTAGGATGGTTTTTTATATAAATAAAAGCTTGCTGAAAAATTCATTATTTATATGTTTTTTCTTAACATAAAAGATGTTGAAATAAATATAGAGATATAAGTAAAGACACCAAGTTAGTAATCAAAACAGATGAGACATAAAACAATCCTTTATTTCATTCCAACTCATCAAAGAATCATTCTTTTTACAAAGTTTCCTGAGGAATTTTTGGACCAAAGTCAAACTTAGACGTCCCCGATGAAACATACGAAAGGACTTTTGACAGAAAATAAAAATCTGAACTTTAAAATTTGTATCAACTTGCCACAGATTGTTTCCCACTCGACTCTGCACAATAACTTTTGTCAGTCATGAAATCTAATTCATAAACAGACAAGTCTACACAGACTATCAAAGATAGATCAACACCTCTGAAAAACAAGTGTTTGAATAACGTAATTCATCCCTGAATCCTGTTGTCTACAATAGGAACCTACTATCATAAAAAAGAATTAGGATTCTAATGAATTAAGGAATGAATGAAAACTGAATTATCTCAACAAGAAATCAAAGAGAAAACCTTAGTATGCTTCTCCTTCTATTCTCCCCCCATTCCTCCCTTTCCTTTTTGCCTTAAAGAAAATTAGAATTGGTTGAAGTAGTTGAACTACTTCATTAGTTAAGTTAACTAAAACTCAACCAACTTTTAGTTAGGAGGAAAAGTAATAAATCATAACAAGGGTTTTTAAATAAATAATAACTAGTAGGTGGGATCCCTTGTGACTCCCTTTAGCTTTTAACAATCATAACACAACTAGTTAATTAAAAAAAACATCCCTCCTTGTGACTCCCATCATCACGTTCATATTTGACCATTTATTTCAATGATATTTGAAATTATTTCCAAAATATATTACTCAGATATCCAAAAATAGCATGTTGTCCAAAATTTCAGAAGTCAACTGTTCTCAACAATTAAAATAAAAAAAACTTAAAATCCATATTTCCCATTTTGGGAGGCAATCCTTCCCTTGTTGTTGTTGTCACCTTTTGATCTCTTTGAATTCTCCTTAGTCTGTGTGGAGCCTTTAGGCCTAATCTTGTTGATCACATGAGAGCAATCGTCCCTCAAATGCATGTACGAGGACACTCATTTATCAGAGCCATTGGAGGGCAAGGAAGGGGCATCAATGTCTTTTCCTTTGTTTGGGGCATGGTGGGCCTCAGTTTTCAACCTTTTGCTCACATGGGAAGTCTAAACTAGTGAGTGGTTAGGGGAAGATTGGACAATTTGATTGATAGGCGAGGGAGCAGGTAAAGAAAATTTAGGCCAGCCACGATGTTAGGAGACTATCGGGTGGACAATCTCTTGCCATCCGTCATTTTCAAGAACTTCAAGTTGCAATGAGACATGAGGAGGCACGGGGATACTAGGGACTTATGGGGCTTGGAAGGGAAGCCTTTTAGGACTAGGTTGGACCACTCCTTGCCCAATCTAATTTAAAAACCCAACTTGAAATAGTTGGCCTAACTCTTGCGAGTCTGCATCAAAGTGTATGGAGAATATTGGCCTTCTAGGGCCCCTGTTCCAATTACCTCTTCCTCGGTTACCTCTGCCATGGCTACTGTTGGGCTCTAAAGATGTCCTAAAACAAAATTAGTTTAACATTAATTTATCAAGCCGGGGATTCTTCTTTTCTTTCAAGAATATCAACAAAGTCTATGCAGATAACTGTAGAGGTTAAAATCGTGTAGCTAAAGAAAATTTGAGTTTATCAATAACCAAGTTTCTCACACATTCATTAAAACTCTGAAACTAAAATCTATACTCAACATAATTGAAATCTAAGCTATGAATTAAAGGCATTTAACTAAATTGTTGAATTGATCTAACTAAGAAACGATAATTGAATTTATGGAAGTGCTTAATAAATTGATCTATCGATGATTATTTAACCTGCTGGAAAGAAACAACTAAGTACTGTAAATTGATAAAGAACATCAAATGTACTTTAAACAAAAGGAACACCAACTGCTAAATTAAGCGAGAGGAACAACAAATGATAACTTAATAAAAGTAACAGCATATGCGAAAATGAGAGGAACTGTCTATCAACAAACTACAACAATGCTAAATGGAACAACAATCGGTAACATTTAAATGTTTCATCTATCTTCTGTAATCAAACAACACAACTAATCTATAAAACATCAACACACTCAAGCATTCATCTTAACTGTTGCAAAAGAGATTTAAATCACAGAACTGAAATCAAATCGATACAATTACAGATTGAGACAGTAACTCCTTTAGACTAGGTCCTCGGTCCTCAAAAGCACTGTTGCTAGAAACTTAGTATGCAAGAATGATGAAAACGCAAAAAGCTACTATTAATTCCATAACTGGTACAACTTTTACAAAATATTGGTTGTATAGAGAAATTCTGAATGCTTGGATAAATTTATTAGTTTTTTTTTTCTATGATTCATTACCCTCTTTATATTACAATGATATGGGTAAATTAAGCTATCCTGAGGATCAAGAGATCCTCAGGCTTGATTTTACTATTTATAAAGTTTACAAAATAGAGAATCAATCTTCCTCAAAACTTATTTGCGCCTAATGTCTCCGACCTCCAATAGCCTACACATCTTCAAAATCTCCTTATCTATCTCGGGTTTAACAATCTTTATCCATTCATGTAATAAAATCAAACAATTCCAACTGAATATTAGAATTTATCTAATATCACTCAATAATATTTCTAGAAGGCATTTTAATCATTTTCTATCCTAGTTATTCCTAATTAACAAAAAAGTAAATCAAGATTATATCATAAACCATGGAAATAAAGAGGATATTTGTACCTTTTCCTCAACTCAACATACTCCCCAGCTTACCTTCTTGCATGTCCTCATGCAAGTTGAGATCTTACATGTAAAGCAATGATGTTGTAAGGAGGAGAGGTTGGTTCACCAGGTTCCCTGAACCCATTCTTGCGTCTGAGCTCTTCAAAAGTAGCTTTTTCCCTCTTCCTATTAATTTTATAATCTCTCTAGAAACCCTCTGGAGAAAACCAAATAATAGGGGGACTATATCTGCACCCAATCCAGGCAGGTCCTTCATCCTGGATCATTCTGGTATACCTTTCCACCTTGAAGGTGGTTGCATGAAAGTTCTTGTAGCCAAAGGGTTCCCTACTCTTGATTGCATTTGGGGAGGCATCCCATCTTGGTTTGGAAGAAGCAAGAGCTTCTTATTTAAGCTCCCTAAAATATGGTAAACCCGAACGTATAACCTGCCGGTGGACAGGAGCTAAAGAGTCTACAACCCCTTCCCTCTTCATGAATGTTCTGTGTTGCATGATGACTGTGAAAGATTTGGGAGGTTCCCCTCTAATCCAGAGGTCTAGCCCAGTTTCCATTTTCATGAAGGTTTTGTGTGCTTTAGCCCACCTGATTTGGTTTTTGGTAAAAGACAAGAATGCGTGGAACTGTATATCCCCAATAAAAAGACTAGGTTTCTCTTTTCTATTTTCTTCCAAGATGAAGTTGTGGAGGTATAGCTCACACAAAAAGTATTTCACTTTTTCTTCCTGTTCTCTAAAGCATGAAACAAACTCGGAGACAGTGGTGAAATTAATTGGCTTACTTGATCTAATATCTTTTACCCTCAGCAACAAATAATGCTCCAATAAAAACAAGGTGTAATTAGTAGCAGGAGCTTTGCAATCTACTACATCACTATAAACATCGCAAATTTCTTTGATTTGCTCTAAAGATTTATCTAATTGTCCCTGTACTTTATTTACCTTCCCTTGGGCTCTGCCGAGCTCAACAAAAGTCTCATTTTCTGTTGCTGACATGGCCTTAAGTTGTTTGACAACTTTTTGATGCTCTGCCATGGTTACCATCTCACTCCTGCACTGAGTCAGGGTCTATTGGGTTTTCACCAACTCTGCCTCCAACCTATCAATAATGACACTCTTTTCAGGATACTGAAATGATTCCTCAGTCTGAACAACTGTCACTTCTATGGCTGGGGGATCTGTCTGGGTCTCTACATAAATTGTCTCTAAAGGAGCAGTAAAATTTGTAGGAAGTATTTCCTCAGGTTGGGCAGTTGTTTCTTCTGCTACATGAATCTCCATTTGAGTTTCCATTTCCCATGTTTCCAAAGGAATCACTTCTTCATTTTGAACAACTGCTCGCTTTGCTGCTGGAATCTCTGTTTGAATTTCCATCTATGTTGTTTCTTTAGGGGCATGCAACTCTGTTTGTGTTCCAATAGAACTTGTATGGACTGTATTCCTACGAAGTGGGTTCCTTCCCTGTGTTCTAGGCCTTTTAGATTTCTTCCTTTCATAGGCCTTATCATCTTTCTCCAATTGTTTCCTTAATTCCTTAATTATTTATTTGAGTCTACCAACTTTATGTTTCAGTACTTTGATATTTTTTAACCCTCTTTCTCAGTATCTTGTTTTCCTTTTTCAATTTCCTGATTTTATTGTGGCCTTTGCCTGTTGTTTTCTGTTTAGGTGGAGTTTCAAAGGTTTCCTCACCTTGGTCAACTAATGATTGTTCCCTTGTTTCTTCTGTGTGCTCAGTTTGTTCTATAGGGTTGTCTACCTCAATGTGAGGTTTTGGCTGTGTTGTCTCTTCGGGGAATGGAATTTCTATGTCAGGGGGGTCCAAGGCATGATTTGAAGAAGAGGTTGGTTCTTGGTGTTCTTCAGACCTTCTTATGTCTCTAGTAACTTGTGTCCCTAAATTCCCCAGAACTTGAGCCATCTCTACCTCATAACTTTTGAAGAACTATTCTGGAAGGCTTTCAAGTGATGGTTGTGTATTTTCCTGAGTATTTTCTTGTAAGGGTTGTTTTGTCTGTTCAATTTCATGAATGTTTTCTTGTGAGGATTGTTCTTCCTATGCCATTTCTTGAACATTTTCCTGTGAGGGCTATTCTTCCTGTGGCATTTTTTGGGTTTCTCTAGGTTGTGCTATCCTTTTACTTCTTCTTCTTTTCATAGTGGAATTTTCAGGAGCAACAATTGTCCTTTTTCTCTTTTTCTTTGATGTTTCTTCGCGTTAGGTCTGAGTTTCTGCTAGTTGGATGGGGTCTGCTTCAATTTCAAGCTGGGGTAATGGAAATTCCATTTGAGGACTGCCTCCTTCTTCCCGAGCTACCTCAATTCTCTATGAGGGGGTTTCTTGGCGGATTTCGGGTTGTTCGATTTGTAAGGGCCTATCAACCTCGATTAGATCACCCCAAGTTATTTGATTTTGGCTTAAGGCCCTGTTTACTATCAGTTTTACTAGTCCATGGTGGCTAATTATAGTGACAGGATCTTTAGCCTTCTGCGTCCATGCAATAACTTCAGGTAACATAGCATTTAGAAAAAATGGTAAATTGATTACTGACCTCTATTTGAGTGCTGCTAAAAATTTGAGGTGGTGCAGATGAAACACATCATACCTCCCATCATAGGTGATATACCTTTGTATTATTCCTGCCAGCTCCCTCCATGGCCCGCTGAGAGCTCTGGGCTTGAGTCCCTTTCCATTTTTATCAAGTTCTTCTCCGGGGTCTACGAAAGATTCCACAACCTCTTTGAGCATTGTATACTTTCCGGTCCACTGTATGCCTACGTTGGGGAGGCTTGTAACCTCTACTATAATTTCCTCAGTGACCGGAATTCATATGTCTCGGACCATGGAGACCCCTCCCTGCAAGCTCTGGAAAAATGCAAGCATGATATTCATGTCATATCCTTACAACTTGTTGAAGTACTATGTCCACCCTAGATGATGTAAAATCGCTCTTGCCTGCTCAGTTACCTGCAATAATGTGGGCTCTCGGTGTACACTTTGGCCACCCATGTTTTCTGTGAGTAGATGAGGATGCCTATCGTTCCTTGTTGCAGGTTAACTCAACCATCTTTTGAAGCAATAGAAATAACAAATATCATAGCACAACATTGTGCATAAAAATATGAATTTTCCTCATTTACTGCACTCATTATAATCTATCGGTAAATGTGCAGAATATCTTCCCCCCCATAAATGGAAAGGTCGACCTTGACCATCAAAATGTACGAGTGTAATAATGGTAGGTAGTTCAGGTGAGGTGTGATTACTATGCCGCCGCCGCCGATGGGAAAAAATGTCATTAATAACTTTCAAAAAACACTTTAACGGTAATTATGAACAATCATCACTTTGTGTGGGAAATTCAAATTGACATACCCATGTTCAAAAACGTTTAAAGAAAAAGATCTCGAGTAATTTTTTAAATTTGTTCATGTGTTTTTAGAAATATTTCACATATCATAACGTTGTTACTTTCCCTTGTTATTGGATATAACTAGAATGATAGCCTCGTTTTTATAAAAGGATATCTAGGAACACACTAAAACTTGGCATATTTCAGGTAAACTTCGATACCATAGGTAGAGCCACTGCTGCCAGCATGCGTCCATGGCCTCGATAGGGTTGTCTTTTAACCCATAGATGAGCCCGTATCTTTAATAAATAGTTTGAATTGCCTTTTGGTAGCCAGATGACTATAATGCCACTCACTAGATCGTAATCTAAGTGAACAAGTCGGCTTGTGATGAGACCTCTTGTCCTTTGATGAAAAAAATGCCAAAGGCCATTGCCCTGGTGTGGTAGCCATAGTGGGAATGTCACTTATGTTATTATCTGATGATCATGGTAGGTTGGCTCATGATGATACCCCCTATCCTTTGTGGGAGAAGTTTATTACTTTATAAAATTTTAATTTACTTTATTATATAATAGTAATAATAGTAATAATAATAATAATAATAATAATCTATTTTTAAGGTCATAGCCAAACCACACACCAAATTGGTGTATGAGACCCCCTCCGCCCAACGATTTTATTGGTAAAGTATACAGAGGTATGCATACCCTACCCCCTCTGGATTTGAACATGTGACCTCTTAGGAGGAAACACATGTTCTTAACAATTAGGCCCACTCAAGCTGTATATATATATATATATATATATATATATATATATATATATATATATATATTAGGGCTCTCTCAAGGGAGGCTCATATACTCCTTAAGAGTGAGGGATGGCGTAAGAAGTGTAAGAATTCCAAGTAAAAACGTGCTTTAGATTCCTTATTATGATATGAAGGCAGCTTATCATTAAAGTATATGTATATATATAAGAAAGCAACGGATTATAATGGTTAAGGATTATGAACAATATTTAAGATAATCCGAAGAAATTAATCCAAAAACAATTCGATAAGGTATGCTAGGTAGTCCACAAAAAATGACAAATCGTTCTTATGATAATTAGAAGTGATGCTGGTGAAAGTTAATTAGTGAAGGTCATACCCAACAGAGTGGCTAATCGTAATAATGTCATGCTTGTTCATGAGAAAAGAATCGTGACTTTTGAGAAAAAATAAACAACAATAAGGGAAAATGTAGAAGGAACAACAATTGTTCCTTTTGAATGAACAACACAACCCAAAAAGGAACGAAAGTCATGCCAACGGGAACATCAGTTGTAACAAAGGGAACAACAGTTGTTCCGTTTGAATGAACAAAAACTACATGCAAAGGGAACAACAATCATGAAGGGAAGGACAGTTGTTCCGTTCGAATGAACGACAACTATGCGCAAAGGGAACAATAATCGCACGAAGGGAACGACAGCTGTTTCATTCGAATGAACAGAAACCACGCGAAAAGGGAACAATAATCGTACTAAGGGAACAATAGTTGTTCCTTTTCAACTAGACGACAACAATGATGTTCAAAATTTTTAATCATCTAATTAAGTGATTGTAAACCTCTTGCAAACATTTTCGTTTTAGTGAATCTAAGATTGATTAGTCATAAACTAAATTCATTCAATTTTTATGGGTAGGTTTATTCAATAATAAAGGTATTGGATGGTTTATTAGTGTCATTAATTCATTACAGTTACTTGATTTTTGTTGTGGAACATGACACATTCATTTTTCTAGGAAAAAAAAAACAGGGTTTATATTTGATGATTTTTTACAAAGTGAGATAGGAGCAAGAAACATAAAAGAGTTCTAATTATATTCATTACAGTCATCTTTTCTAGTTCTTATTATCTCAAGTGACTTTTCCTAATAAGTAAAAAATAAAAACTCAATCAAATCTATAAAGAAAGCTATATACAATATGTACAGTGCTGGTAAAAATCATCATTTTATGAAATTAAAGTTGTTGGGTTACCTTCCCAGCCAACTAAAATATGAACATTAGGGTCCTTACTTATTGGAAAAATGATTCTTTTGAAGGCGGATGATGGTAGAGTCGTAGTCGATGTCCATTTACCAGAAAAGGAGAACCAGGCCCGTCGATGGTAACTAAAGTGATAGTGCCATTATCATGAACTTCATTAATTTCATATGGTCCCAGCCACCTTGTCTGTAATTTTCCAGGAAAATCTTGAAATATGGAATCATAGAGAAGCGCCCAATCACCTTTCTGAAAAGATTTCTTCTTGATATGTTTATTGTGCCAGCTAGCTCCCTGCTACTGAATAACAACTATGCGTTGCAGGGCGGACATGCGTGCTTCATCTAACTCATTGAGTTGTAGGCATTGCTTATGTGCCTCTGTAAGATCCAGTCCAATCTCATGGGCCATCCTTAGAGTCTTGATCTCAAACTGAATTGGGAAGATAGGTTCTTTGCCATAGACTAAATGATAAGGAGAGTAGCCAGTGGTGTTACGCCATGTCGTGCGATAAACCCATAAGGCATTTGGAATCTCGGCTGCCCAATTCTGATGGTTTGTTGAGACTTTTTTTGTCAGAATTTCCTCCAAGACTTTATTAGTACTTTCTACTTGCCCATTTTCCTATGGGTGATATGGGGAAGTAACTCTGTGTTTAATATGATAATTTCTCAGGGTGGTGGTGATTCTATGGGCTGTAAATTGCGAACCTCCATCCATGATTAATTCCATAGGTAATCCATAACATACAAATAATTCGAAGATAAACTTAAGCACTGCTTCCTCCGCTGCGTTTGTCAAGGCTATTGCCTCTACCCATTTGGTCAGATAGTTTGTTGCAACTAGTATATAGGGGCCAACGAATTCTAGTGCCCATCTCTCGAAAGGTTCTGCGACTACTTGTGCTTGCAAGGAAATTTCATCATCTTGGCCTGGTCGACCCATCCTTTGATAGATGTCGCAGGTCTGGACATATTTATTTGCATCTTTGAATATTGAGGGCCAATAATAGCCCATCTGTAAAATATTATGCCCAGTCCTAGAGTCTGCAAAATGTCCGCCACAGGGCTCATCATGACCTTCCTTCAATATGTCGTAAATTTTGTCATCTCTTACACATCTTCGAATTTGGAGGTCAGCCCTTGTGTGGAAAATATATCCGCCAATCTAAGTGAACCATGCACTACTCTAGATGATCAATTTCCTTTCCCTTGATGATAGGTGTGCTAATAGTTTCCCAACTGCCAGATAATTTGCGACATCAACGTACCATGGTGGCTTAGTAGTGATAGAGAACATGTGTTCGTCTGGAAACTAATCTTCAACTGTCAAATAATCATTTGTTTTGGGTACGCGGGACAAGAAATCTGCAACAAGATTCTCTCTTACGGGCCGATCCTTGATGGTGATGTTAAATTCCTGCAATAGTAATAACCACCGAGTGACTTGTCCATTAGTAACCGGTTTTTTAGATAGATATTTAATAGAAGAATGATCAATATACATAATAACTGGATAACCTGTTATATAGTGGCGAAATTTATTAATAGCATGTATAACGGCTAAAAATTATTTTTATGTTACTATGTAATTTAATTCAGCGGGAGTAAGCTTCTTGCAAATAAAATAAATAGCATAAGGTTTCTTGTCTTCTTCTTTTTCAAGGACAATGCCTATGGCGATATCTGATGTGTATGTAGAGATGTGGAATGGTATTTTCCAGTTTGGTCCTCTCAGCACTGGTGCTATTGAAATCATCTTTTTAAGTCCTGTGAATGACACATCACACTTATCAAACCACTGAAATTATGCATTACCAGTTAAATCATGTAAGGGTGCAATAGTTTTTGAATTTTTTTCCATGAATCTGCGATAGTATCCTGCAACGCCAAAGAAACTATTTACCTCAGTTTGTGTACGAGGTGTGGGCAGATTAAGGATTACCTCTATTTTTGTTGGGTCTACCCTGATTCCATCTACATAAATATAACCTGGTAGCAATGCATCATTCTAGTACCTTCTCCATATTTCTTAGAGCTTGATCAAAATCATTGCCATAAGGGGTGAAATCATCCATGTAAACTTCAATCCCTTCATTAATCAGATAAGAAAATATGCTCAGAATGGCCCTCTAGAATGTGGCTGGAGCATTACATAATCCAAAGGGAAATACTATGTATGCAAAGGTACCCCAGGGACATGTAAATGTTGTTTTATCTTGATCTTCCGGAGCAATCTGGATCTGATTATAGCTACTAAAACCATCTAGGAAGGAGAAGAATTGCTTCCCTGCTAAAGTGTCAAGGAATTGATCAATAAAGGGTAAAGGAAAGTGGTCCTTCTGGGTAGCCTTATTGAGTTCTTTGTAGTCTACATAGATTCTCCATTTCCCATTCTTCTTCGGGATGATTACTAGTGGAGAAACCCACCGACTATCTGAAATAAGATATATAAAATCAACATCCAACAGTTTTTGTAACTCTTCTTTAACAACATCCCTGAGATGAGGGTTCAATCTTCATTGGGGTTGTTGGATGGGTTGGGCACATTTCTCAATATAGATATGATGTGTACAGAGTTGGGGATCGATGCCCTTCATGTCAGGATATTCCCAAGAAAAATCTTGTTGATATTTAGAAAGGATCTGAATTAATTTGTGTTGTTGTTGCTCATTTAAATTAACATTACTATTCAGAAACCTCCATGGTGCAATTTCAACTGATTTGTTATTATGGACAAAGGTGGTGGGGATCTGTTGTTCCATCAATTATTCCAAAGGATCTCCCTCTGCTTCATTTTCTAACACAACTTTTAACATTTGACATGTTGGATTGCTTATAATGGTTGGGTTGTTAATGAAGTTGTTGATCACATCATCTTCTAGTTGGTTCTTAATTCTGAGAGCTTCTTCTAGTGTGAGAGGGGATCGTAGATCCTTTTCTGGATATCTAGGTGGTGGAAACTATTGATGTATGATAGATGGGCTTGGTTTAGTTGGAGGATACAGGATGAGGTTCTTTGTAGCACCTCCTCTAGCAATTGTCATGTTGCCCATGCAAAATCCTGTGTATGCATCTGTTGTTGTGATCCATGGTCTTCCTAGCATTAATGGATGTCCATCGAGTCCACTTCTTGGGTTGATAATGAGGAAATCTGCTGGATATTCCCAAGAGTCGACTGAAATTGCTATATCATGTAATGTACCAACTGGTTTAACCACTGATCGATCAACCAATTGTAACATAATTGGAGTAGGTTCGAAGGAGGTGAAACCCAGGATGTTGCAAGTCTCGATGGTCAGGATATTAATGGCTGCCCCCAAACCCACTAGTGTATTTGGAAAAGAACAACCCTGTATCTAAACTGTTACTATGGGATTCCCTGGGTCTGCATACTTAACCAGTTCCTATTTACCTAGAATGAGATCAGACAAGGCTCCTACCACGTGAATAGTTGATGATGAATTTTTCACTTTCCTTACAGGCTTCTTCCCACATAATTCCTTAATTGTCTTTGCATAAATTGGGATGTCTTACAGATCTTACAGGAGTGGGATCTTAACATATAGATTCTTTAGTTCCCCTACGATGTCAAAGTTAGGATATATATCTGGTTTTGCTATCATCAACCTTTCAGGGAATGGGGGAGGAGGAGTTATGTCCTCATCAAGATTCTGTTGCTCGACTGCGTTCCCCCCCTTCTCTGTTTCTTCCATTATGACCACAATCGAGGGTGTTATTCCTGGTTGTATATTATTTTCATTCTCCCTCTCTTGATGAATGTTACTTTCTTCAGGATAAATTATGCACCGTGACCTCAACCGAAGTTTGTTGCACCCTACAGAGTTGATTTCCCTGTCCAAATTCTCAATAATTTGTATGAGTTAGGCTGGTCTATTATTAGGATTTGGGTGGGGTTGAGTTGGTAATTGAGGGTGCAATTTCGGTTGAGGGTTCTGGGATAATTGTAGTGGAGCTTGCAAAGTGGGCTGAGCTTGAGGATCCATCCCCAGGGGTTGATTGGTCATTCCCATGGGACATTTCCAATTTTGATTCCAATTGGGGGCTTGGGTAGCTGTGTTAGTCCTCTGTGAAGGATAGGGGTTGTTGTTTGAATTTTTCCAAGATGAGGTAGGGTATTGCGAGTTAAGCCAAGTGGGATTTGCAGTTGGTTGATTTGGACAAGTTGGATTTGTAGCTGGTTGGTTTGTCCAAGTGGGATTTTGCAGCTGGATATTGTTGGGACTGCCAGGTGGGGTTAGCAAATGAGTGGCCCTGCCATGTGTTTCCAGAATTTTGTTGTTGATTATACTGCCTAGAAAATAAAGAAGAGGGATCTTGTAGTGTATCTGGGGGACAGGCCTACCATTGGCGATGTTGAGCCATTAGATATAATGGTTATATTTCCTCTTATGCTTCTATAAAGACAACTTTTAGTCCTGGGAGAAATGGACATTGCTCCGTTGCATGATCTTTGGCACAAATGGCCCAAACCCGAACCACATCCAAAGGGCATTCCCTCGGACCATGTTTCTTTCTGCATCGGTGGCAAAATAGGGCCAAGGTCTATTTTTCTTCTGCTTGTTTCTGTTTATCTTGCAAGACATTCAATTGTGAAGGGAGAAGGTAATGTTTCTATTATGGTGAGGGGAGACCGTATCCCTGATCTGGTCTGTGTACTCCCATGCGAGCATCCGATGCACAATTGGACAATGTTATCATAAGTTTCTTGATAAATATCACCCTTCCCCATTAAATTCAATGTTTCTACCCATTCATCCTTCATTCCTTTTATCAAAGTGGCTTTACGTACCTCACTTGGTAATGTACCATAAGGAGATATTTGCAAATTATATTGAAACCTTTCAACATATTCTTCTAATGTCTCATTTTCCTTTGTAGTCATTTGAAATATTTCATCTTTTAGATCCCCGGTTCTACAATAATCCTGATATTTCGTCAAGAAGGCTTGTTTCATTTCATCCCATGAATTTATAGTTCCTCCTCCTAATCCCATAAACCAATGCAAAGATTCTCATTTAAAAGTAGAAGGGAACAACTTCAGTTTTTGGGGTTCAGAGGTGTAGTCATACCCTCTACACAGGGCATCAAATTCGAATTGGAATGCATCAGGGTCCTCTAAAATTAATCCATGGAAGGTTGGAAAATGCTGTAATGGGATCACTTTCATGGGGGCATTAGCAACTAGATCAACTATCGGATATTCCAAAGTGGAAGTCTGGGCTCGTGGTTGATTTGGTTGTGCCATTTGGTCGAAAATATGCCAAAAATCCTCAGGAATCTCTTGGTCTGGGTGTTCTATTCGAGGTGGTTGATTATCTGGTCCCTTAGGAATTTTAATCACGCTGCCTATATCTTGGATTTCAGGTGTTCCTTCTCCTATTTGAATCACAGAAGATCCAAGTTCAGGTGGGTTTGCCTCAACAACTCCACTGGTTTCCCCTTCTCCTTCTTCCAAATTACGAGAATTTCTCTCATCTAAAGGGATGAGAGGTGGAATATTTGTGTTTTGAAAACTTTGCTTAGTCCCTTCAGTTTTTCTATGAACCACAGCATGAGCTGCAGTTGGTGAATTTGTTGCTTGAGGGATTCGGGTGGATTCTTTTCGAGGTCCAAATCGAGGCTTGAGATTCAACTTTTCGGGTGATTTTGTCTATGTAATTGCTTCTTCCAGGGGGCACCGGGCCTTGGGATTTTGTATTTTTTGGTGGGGGTTTTGGTTTTTCAGGTTCTTTCTTCCTAGTCATACACACTTCACACAAAATTCTAAGTACCTATGTGACCTCTATGCATCAGCTGAAGGTAGGTGCTGGCATAAGCATTTTACTTATTGCCTATGTAGGTTCTTACCTTCTGTTTTCAATACCTTATCCTCCAGAGATGAAACCTATTCTATATTTGACATTCTCCCCGGTAACGACGCCAAAATGCTGGGCTCTAAAGATGTCCTAAAACAACCTTAGTTTAACATTAATTTATCAACTCGAGGATTCGTCTTTTCTTTCAAGAATATCAACAAAGTCTATGCAGATAGATGTAGAGGTTAAAATCATGTAGCTAAAGCAAATCTGAGTTTATCAATAATCAAGTTCCTCACACATTCATTAAAAATCTGAAGCTAAAATCTATACTCAACATAATTGAAATATGAGCTATGAATTAAAGGCATTTAACGATATTGTTGAATTGATCTGACTAAGAAATAGTAATTGAATTTATGGAAGAGCTTAATAAACTGATCTATCGATGACTATTTAACCTGCTGGAAAGAAACAACTACGTACTGTAAATTGAGAAGTAACAACAAATGTACTTTAAACTAAAGGAACAACATTGCTAAATTAAGCGAAAGGAACAACAAATGCTAACTTAATAAAATGAACAATGTATGCTAAAATGAGAGGAACTGTCGATCAACAAACTACAACAATGCGAAATGGAACAACAATCGACAACGTTTAAATGAAACATTTATCTTCTGTAATCAAACAACACAACCAATCTATAAAACATCAACACACTCAAGCATTCATCTTAACTATTGCAAAAGAGATTTAAATCATAGAACTGAAATCAAATCGATACAATCACAGATTGAGACAATAACTCCTTCAGACTGGGCCCTCGGTCCTCAGAAGCACTGCTGCTAGAAACTCAGTATGCAAGAATGATGAAAATGCCAAAAGATTCTATTAATTCCATAATTGGTACAACATTTACAAAAGATTGTTTTTACAGAGCAATTCTGAATTGTGAATGCTTGGATAAATTTCATAGCTTGTTTTCTATTATTCATTACCCTCTATATATTACAATGATATGGGTAAATTAAGCTATCCTAAGGATCGAGAGATCCTCAGGATCGATTTTACTATTTATGAAGTTTACAAAATTGAGAATCAATCATCCTTAAAACTGCTTTGCGCATAATGTCTTCGATCTCCAATAGCCTACGCATCTTCAAAATCTCCTTAGCTATCTTGGGTTTAACAATATTTATCCATTCCTATAATAAAATCAAACAATTCCAACCGAATATTAGAATTTATCTAATATCACTCAATAATATTTCTAGAAGACATTTTAATCATTTTCTATCCTAATTATTCCTAATTAATAGAAAATTCAAGCAAGATTATATCATAAACTATGGGAATAAGGAGGATATTTGTACCTTTTCCTCAACTCAACAACTACCTCTACTAAAAAAACTCATTCATGTATGCATAATTGATTATAAAATAGTTTCTTTAACAACCATACATGACAACTCTTTTAAACTATGAAATAAAATTTTGGCTCAGCAACATATCAGATTCATGCAATCCAATCCATACAAATTTTTAAATAGTTGTCAATGAGAAGGGGGTGAACAAATGTCCTGGGATATGCAAGGGGTTGTATTGAGCGAAAAATGTTAAAATGATGGGGAAAAGATCATGGTTACTGCTCACAGACAACAAACAATCATCTGTAACGTAAACCAAAAATATATCACTGTACTCCATTGATCTTAAACTGTCATAACACAGAGTTTACCTTGACTGTAATTAAATTTTAGGAATAGGGAGTGGATAATGAATATGGGAAGGTGAGGGGATTGTAATTAGAGAAAAGTGAAATAATGGTAGGGGAAAAGAGCGGACATTGTTCGAAATATCAATTAAGTAATCCATAAAACAATTGTGCATTTAAAACCACTATCACAACACCAATTAACAACTATTGTGGTTAATTTAACCATTACTGTGTGTTAAACTTGCTCACTATCCACATTTAGATTTTTAACACTTTTAATAAACACAATGTCATCATATTCAAAATCAATACGACCTTCAACATTATGTATAAAGAATTTTGTTCCTCTCACTTCTTCTATTTAATATTTAAAACAAATTCCAATGAACACACAACCATTTGTTTCAACTATGTTCAGCATCAAAACCATCAACCACTGTCCATAAATTACTCCCTCAAATCAAACACAAACACAATTTCTTTTAAAATTGTGCCCGATTCCATGTCTCTAATCAATTTAACAATTAAATTGTAATGAAACCATACTGTTATAGAACCCATGCTCATCTCTGATGGTGCAATCAAACGATACGATGCACGATATCCATAAACATACACAACAAAAAGCCAAGTAAAAACTATCAATCCTTTAAATTGCAATGATCCCAATCAGGCAATTTAAACACATAGTAACAACAACCATCATTTCAACTTATACCATGCTGTAGGAAACACATAGACCAACGCATAACGCAAGAAGCATCATTGTGAATTAATCAAACCATAAAATAATATTGAGTTATCAATCCAACACAAGGAGGTAGTGACTGTATGCCCAATTCCATTTCTTAAATAAACCAATTAAACCATGCCGAGCTATCAATTCAACTGTCATAATAAATAATGCAGCGACTATATACCAATAATAAAAACCACTGTCAATGTTATTAACAAAGATGAGCCAATAATCAACCATTGTTGATGCTACTCCACCAACTCATAACAGTCAACAATATACTCAACAGGATATAACTTGCTCAATTTATCACAATCGGGGTCAGAATAATCAAGGGTTCGCTCGGTGGAACCAACAAAGGGAGACAGGAGTCGACCATATCAACAACAGGTGAGAACCCTTCGAGACAACATGGTGGACACATAGGCTACATAACCACTAGCTTGAAAGACAGAGTGATAGTTCACACCAAGTAGGAGAGATTATGAACAGACGATCAGAGGTTCCTTATTGGCCAGTAAATAACACCGAGAACATGCAGGGCATAACCCTCGTGGTTTCCCCCCCAAAAAATGACTAATGCGGATATCAATGCAGAGCTCAGGTAATATCAACCAACCCTAAAGAGAACCTCTTGGCATAATATCCACCATAACTAACTGTGCAGAGACCAATAACATAAAACGATCCACGACCAGGTGGAAACGATATGCAATGACCTAAGGTGGTTCAAAATCAAACATAACAACCCTGTAACACTAAATACGATTGGGTATGGTTATGAAACTGTGAGGAGACGACCAACAAGGCCAGATGGAATGAAACCCTCCAAAAAAATCCATAAAGACAACAGATAGCCTTCATGGCTTCCACCACACAGAATAATCAATGAAATCATTACTTCAACCATCAAATTTCCCATTTGCAACGAATAACACACAAACAACTATTCGAGAGAAACACCATGAGTTTACATAGTTTCCATTCTTAAGAAAAGAATAGACCAATACATCATTGAGCCAATATCTATTTCATAAACAAAGCGAGTTCCTGGATGGCGAAAAAAACATACTTGTAACCAAATAGCCTTAAAAATGCGAGCTTGGTCAAGGAGTTCCTTCCTCACCTGAATATCAGAGCTTAACCACAACTAACCACAATTGAACAATAGCCAAGCTAGGGTGATGGCCAGTGGGAGAGGTATGGAGTGACGTGCAATAAATGCATGTCACTTCCCTCCTCTACTCATTCAATTACTTAGTACATGCCAGCCAGCCATCAATTAATCCATGCATCAAAACTAACATCCATTATTTTCCAAATGCGCCACCCGATATCACGTTAACCATTTCCAAACATACCATAATATATATCAAATGCACCTTCATATAAGTCAATAACATCGTATAGCCACTAACATCCACTAACATTGCTAGTTAGAATTAACAACAACCCTTTTAAATTCCAAATGCATATAATGTAGCATAGTATAGCATAGTTTAGTTTCTTTTCCTTCGATTTTTTCATAGGTCTCTTTTCTATTGCTCTTATTTCTTGTTATAACTAACATGTGTCTTGTGCAGGTACAACATGTGATGATTCGTGGCTTAAATATCAATTCCATAACCGTGAATATAAGCCATTCATTCATAAAATTTAGAGCTTAGAGTAATGAAACCCACACATAGAATGCATTATCCATCTGCCATTATGTCGCAAATAAAACCAATATTTCATCATCAATCATGTAGACCCTTGTAAGCAGTGTTGAACAACAGCATAAAAATCAAATAAGAACCAGATCTGATTCTCATATCTAGAAGGGGGTCCCACCTACTAGTATTATATATATCATTAGCTTATAAATAATAGGCTTTAGCAAAACTTTGTGGGTGAAATCCTCGTTGCGATTTTTATCATCAACAAATTGGCGACTCCACAGGGAAATTTGTTTTCAATAGATTTAGAACTCAGAACACATGGTTTCACAAATGTAACATCCCTAGCCATCCATGTCAGGCCACGCTACACCAGAGAACTCTTACTGTTCTCTCTACGGAACATACTGTAACATACCCAGCATCCAACTGAGTTATGCCACATAAATTTTTCGAGCTGCATGCAATTAAAATATACACACATAGAACTCTTGTGGAAGAATTATATATATATATATATATATAATGTAGACATACAAATACATCTGTAAATACATGGATTCACACTGAAATAACAGTTAACATATTCATGCAGCATATACAGGAAATACCCATAAAAATAAACACAATTATATCCGCACATATGATAACCCATAAAAATAAGCACATAAATAACAATACAACATGTAATTTTATCACACAATTGGCACTTATCTTGGTAAGAATGTCACCAACTGCGTGCACACCTTCCACGGACCTCCCAGCCTTAGACCACACTATTCATCACTCTCAAGAATGGGTCACCCCCGAGCTGGGACTAAACTCCACTCAGGTAAAGGGATTCCTAACCAGGCTAAAGGCTCATAGACAACAAGAAAGACTCTGTCTCAGGTGCCAACTCAAACTAACAACTTACAGTCCCTCATTCCCCACATGCATGTCCCACCCAAGAAGTGTGCCCCTTCTCTGCTCAACATTCCTTCGGTTGCCCCACTTCCTTTTCAGGCTTCAACAACAGGCCGAACAGGAAGTCTTAGAGCACTATAGCTGCATTTTAACACCTTCAGAAAATCAATCCCCAACAATTCTCTAACCCAGAGAATTGCTCACGGGCCTAACAACCCACCTCTTCAATATCCCACAGGCCTGACAACCCGCTTTTTCAGTCTAGATCCCAAGCTAACAAGATACACCAACACAAAAATGGCTATGGATACGGGTTCAGGTACAGTCATGAAGATACAAAGGATAGCTCAATGGGTGTGTATATGCTCATGGATGATTGATTGGATGACTGAATGATGGAAGGAATGATGGGAAGAATGATGGAAAAGATGAGAAAATGAACTAAGTCCCAACAATATGTATGCATGTCCCCAACTTGACACTTGTCATGTTGGGAGCTACTTTGGCCTACTTGTTCCCAACTTTAGAACTTAGGATAAAATAATTATCCATAATTTATACTTTAAGAAATATTAATATAATATTCCTTTTTGGATTAAGCTCCCTAGATTAGCCCCTTTTCCTTAACTTTTAGGCCCCTCCCTTTCCCTAACTAGTGGAGTTTAGTTCCCCATCTCTTTTATCGTGGATGATCTACGCGCAACGATGTATTTTATATTAATTATGAGACATATAAACAAATAGGCGCATTGGCCTTTAACATCTAGGCTCTCCGGCCTAATCAAAACATAAGCATCCTAGCTTATGATAACTGGCTCACCAGCCTATAAAACACAACATATACACAAAGGCTAGATGGCCTCAATATCGTGCACACTTAAGATGATGCGCACAGTATCCTGGAATGTTCACACTTCGTCATTTTACTGCGCAGTACATGTGCGCACTATGCCATGAAATGTGCAGACAAAAATGATATCAAACAACTCACCGGCTTAAGTACATTTGTATTTACATTTACAATTGGGTTCGGCCTTAGGGATATTACATCATACCAAGAACAACAGATCAAAAATATATCACCAGGAAGATTATGCAACAGGGGAAGTGAGCGGATTAAATGGAAAAATGATTGAGAACTTGGGAATAACTCATGAAAAATGTTAAGTATGAGGGGGTTTATCCCTATATGCATAATTCTTCAACCAAAACTTTCTCTTTACTTCAAGGAGGAAATTTTATGGACTTGCTCTTTTAAATTCTCAAATGGATGAAGAATTGGAAAGCAGAAGTGGGAGGTAACCAATTTCTTTATAAGACAACAGTGAAAGTAGATAACAAATTCAAATGCTTTCAGGGGGGACATCGTAACAACTATGTAAGATTTATTTTTATTGACTAACAATATCTTGCAGGAGTGTCATTGTGGCAGAACTGATCCAACATCTTATTCTTGACCAAAATCAACTAAGATATGAAAAAGAAATAAAAATCATGAAAGAATTAAAATTGCAAAATTTAAAACAACAGAAATAAAATGACATAAATGTAAAAGCAACAAGAAATTGTTAAAAACAGAAAGCATAAATCAAACTACTGTAAAACATAAATGAAAAATAGTGGAAAAATGAAAGCAGAGCTAGACTACTAATATACAGAAAATCCAAACAACGTTAGAACTTTTCAAGTTGGTTCCATGTAATGTTTCAAGTGAGAACCATTAGTGTTGTAGGAAAATAATCGCTCCTGTAAATCCTTTAGAATGTAAGAGTTAGTACCTAGGACAAAAGAGATCTTGAAAGGAACCAGCCATAGTTTTTGAAACTTTGAGACAATTGATAGTCCTTTAGAGTATATGATTACATCATCAAGGTAAACATGAATAATCTTATCGATCAAATCGTTGAAAGTTATTTGCATATATCCTTTAAAAGTGGTACTTGTAACAGATAAGCCAGAAGGCGTACATTCGTAAGTCAAGTTACCCCAATGAGTAATAAGGGTGGTTTTGTATGCATATGCCATTTTTACCTTGATTTGATTGTAACTAGAAAAACTATCAAGTAAGGGCATCATCTGTGACCTTACAACTTGCTGCAGAATCACTTCCATATTAGGGAAAGGGAAGGGATCTTTCATAATAGCCTGATTGGATGTGAAAAAATTAATGCAAAAGATAATGTGATCAGTGACCTTTAGAACATGAACCAATTTGGAAACCCATTCAAGGTACTTGACCGGAAAGGTGATTCCAGCCTTCAAGAAATTTTCCAACTTCCTTCGAGTAGTTGCTTCCAATGCAGGGTTGACAGGTCTTTGTTTTTTCCTACCTGGTTCTATGCCTTCCTTGATGGGGATGGCATGCGGTATAATACCAGGATCAAAACCACAAATATCCTCATACGACCAAGCAAAAACATCTTGAAATTCACCAAGTAGCTTGGCAAACTTCATTTCCCTTCCATCAGAACATTGGGCACCTATTTTAACATTCTTTGGAGATTCAGGTGTCCCAATGTTCAAGGAGATGGCTTCACCCACCTTCCTTTTCAACTCCTCTTCTTTCTGTTTCTCTTTATTGCCTACATCACTCAATGAAAACAAACTCTCTAGAGGAGTCAAGCATTTAGGAATCTTGTTATCTTCTATGGATATGATTTCCTTGGGCTTATAGGGTTCATTTTGAATGAAAGCACATATACTCTCATCGCTAGGGAAAACTTGCCAAGATTCTATATTGTTAGGGATATGTGGACAATATAGAGATTGGAAAGAACAATCAGGCTTATGTGGCAGAAGTTTCCGATTAGGAGAGGCTGAAAAAATAGCTAACCGATCAACCATTGAATTCAATTCCCTCTTAACATGAGTGATGTTGAAAGATAATAGGTTCGAGATAAGTGCCCAAACAGTTTGGGTGTATCGTTTCATCAACTTGTTTCTAGGAGAGTAAATTTTACGTACAAGGTTCACAACAAGCTCAGAATCTCCAAAAACTGAAAGGTGACCACATCTAATATTATAGGAGTTTTCAATTCCTAAAAATAAATCTTCGAATTCAGTGACATTGTTCATGCAAGAAAACTCCAACCTATAAGAAAAGTTATGGATTTTTCCTACAGGAGAAATCAAGATAATGTCAGCTCCGTTACCTTCATTAGAGCATGAACCATCAAAGTGCATGTGCCACATACCATCATCTAAATCAATTTGTTCCAAGGGAATGTTATCCTCCTCAGCAAAGATGGAGTACACTCCTAGGTCCTCTTCGATATAGTTTACATTAGGTTGTGGGACATTCTCTATGTAAGGTGACATCCTTCCCTCTCTAAGGACTATAATGTGTTTACCATTCCGAGGAACAGATAAATGTGTTCTGTCGAGTGAGAGGTATCCACCCATTAAAGCTTTCCAATCTCTTCCCAAGATGATTGAGTAATTTCTTACTATCATATCAATTACCTGAATGCTAAGGATTGTCCTTATTTCAAGGTGTGCATACAAAACTAAGGTTACATCTTTAATCTCTCCTATGTTTTTTTGTTGTAGACTATTATAAGAGAGCATGCTCCTGGCGTTTTCATTTGTACAAGACAAGCCTAACTCTTCCATAATAATCTTCGACATCACACTTGGGCCCGAACCGCCATCAATGAGGCAATAATGGGCGACCTTATCCATAATCTTTACAGAAATATAAAAAGGGGGTCTTTTTTACAAGGTATCTAAAGTTATGTAGACCTACTTTATTTATAGACGAATCCTCTTCAGAGAGGTTGGCTACAATAGAGTCTTTTCCTTCCATGAATTGTTTTAGATGCCTCTGTTGTTCAGGGATGACAACCATGTCTAGGAGGCTGGAATCTACTTTGATGTTGGACAAATGATTCATAATATTGTATTTGTAAGAGGGAGGTAATTCCTTGACTGTCAGGAACTTTAGGAACCTGAACAATAGTAGCTGGTGAGGATGAGCTCGGGCTATAATAATTGAGGGGAGGATCAAAATTTCCTTTGGGAGCGTAGGATTTGTTCCTAGTATGGATGATCATGACATCTTTTGGCTCTGCAAAATCCAGGATAGCAATGGTATTTTCTGGTCTTTTACCAAAGATATTATCTTTGGCACTCTTCCTTACCTCACATGTGGCTTCCTCATGGTTTTCTTCGCAAATTTTACACCAACTTCGAGGCAAGATAGCTTTAGGCTGAAAATTATTTTCAATTGGATTTCTAAAGGGGGGTGCAGAAGAGGATGAAGCTCCAGGGGTGAGAGGGGAGACATTTCCTTTTCGCTCATATGCTATCATACGATTATTCATATCTTGTACTAGTTGTAAGAGGGCAGACATGTCTATTTGTTTAACCGATTCTCCCTGAGGAAGACCTATTCTTTCAAGCTATTCTTCATACTCTAAACAAGTATGCAGAGCGGAATCGAGGTTATCAATGGATTTTTCCTCAAGCCTATAACGATATGGGGAAGGTAATGCATTGTAGTAATGCATGAAAGTAGCTTGGTTATGTGGTCGAATGAGCTCATGGATTTGATTGTATAACTTAGTGAAACACAAGTTGAAGGACTTGATGGTCTCACCATCCTTATAGGTGATGTTATTGTACTCCCGTAGCTTCTCAGCTGGGCTTTTAGATTTCCCATAGGTGGAACTGAACCAATAGACTAACTCCTCCCAAGTAGACAAAATCTTAGGAGGAAGGTCAAAGAAATCAGCCACAACATTTCCTTCCAAGGAATTGACAAATAAGCGCATGCAAGTATCGTTGTCATTGGCTCCTATGTTGTGACAAGCATTAGAAAATTCCACCAGGTGTCCGTTTGTAGTGACAATGTTATTTCCCAAAAACCTAGGGAGATGTCCTTTGAATTTAGGAAGTGGACGATTAACATGTGCTAGGTTAAGAGGAGAGGACACATTCCATGGTGTGGTTGTGGCGTCTTCTTCAAACAGAAAGAGCCCATACTTTTTAATGAATTTGGTGGGATTTGTGGTAGATTGGATAGGGATATGGTGGATATATAAGATACCAATCACTGACGAAGCTAAAGACTGAGAGGAGGAAGCACTTCTAGTGCCACCAGAGCCACCACTAGATGACATCTTGTAGATGATAGGTGAGGGAGAAAAAGATGAACTAGATGAATCAGACAAATTTCTCCTTAGAGAACTTTTTTGGGTTGATAACACAACGTTCCTTCTTCCTATTTCAGCAATAGGATTAATTTCAGGTGATAAGCCTCTTCTTCTTCTAGAAACACGAGAGTCTAAGGACATGAAAGTAATGCCAAAACTGAAGGAACACGAAATTTAGTGTTGATTTCTAGGCTGTCTATGTCTAGCCTCCCAACATTCTTGGACACTAATATCTCGTTCAATTGCTGCCCACGAATGATTAATCTCAACACAAGTATTCACAATGTCTAAAATGGTGTTAAACAAATTGAAATAAATGTTGGTCTGATCTTGAAGACTGGGCTCAATATTGGGCGGCCGTGCAACAGGCACAATCATTAAGAAATAAAACAGTCAAAGAATCAATATAAAAAAAATAGATGTATTCGATGCTAATCAAGCATAAAAATTAACCAGAGAGATATTGAATATCTCCCTAGTATGGTCACCAAATAAATGTTGAGGAAAAAATATGAATGATCTTACTCAAGCATTTTCAAATCTTACTTGGCTAAACCAAGTTAGACGAGAATATCACCCTATTTTTATAGCCATAAAAAATGTTATCCTAATTCACAAGTCTTGTTTACAAGTGCTTAGGCTGTTTTTTTTTTTATAAATAAAAGCTTGCTGAAAAATTCATTATTTATATGTTTTTCTGAACATAACAGATGTTGAAATAAATATAGAGATAGAAGTAAAGATACCAAGTCAATAATCAAAACAGATGAGACATAAAGAAATCCTTTATTTCATTCCAACTCATCAAAGAATCATTCTTTTTACAAAATTTCCTAAGGAAGTTTTGAACCAAAGTCAAACTTAGATGTCCCCGATGAAACATACAAAAGGAATTTTGACAGAAAATCAAAAGCTGAACTTTAAAAGCTAGATCAGCTTGCCACAGATTGTTGCCCACTTGAGTCTGCACAATAACCTTTGTCAGTCATGAAATCTAATTAATAAACAGACAAGTCTACATAGACGATCAAAGATAGATCAACACCTCTGAAAAACAAGTGTTTGAATGATGTAATTCAGCCCTGAATCTTGTTGTTTACAGTAGGACCCTGCTATCATAAAAATGAATTAGGCTTCTAATGAATTAAGGAATGAATTAAAACTGAATTATCTCAACAAGAACTCAAAGAGAAAACCTTAGTATGCTTCTCCTTCTATTCTCCCCATGTTCCTCCCTTTCCTTTTTGCCTTTAAGAAAATTAGAATTGGTTGAAGTAGTTGAACTACTTCATTAGTTAAGTTAAATAAAACTCAACCAAATTTTAGTTAGGGGGAAAAGTAATAAATCATAATAAGGTTTTTTAAATAAATAATAACTAGTAGGCGGGACCCCATGGGACTCCCTTTAGATTTTAACAATCATTACACAACTAGTTAATTAAAAAAAACATCCCTCCTTGTGACTCCCATCATCACATTCATATTTGACCATTTATTTCAATGATATTTGAAATTATTTCCAAAATATATTACTCAGATATCCAAAAATAGCATGTTGTCCAAAATTTCAGAAGTCAACTGTTCTCAACAATTAAAACAAAAAAAACTTAAAATCCATATTTCCCATTTTGGGAGGCAATCTTTCCCTTGTTGCTGCTGTCACCTTTTGATCTCTCTGAATTCACCTTAGGCTGTCTGGAGCCTTTAGGCCTAATCTCGCTGATCACATGAGAGCAATCGTCCCTCAAATGCATGTGGGAGGACAAATTTATCAGAGCCATTAGAGGGTAAGGAAGGGGCAACAATGGCTTTTCCTTTGGCAGGGGCATGGTGGGCCTTGATTTTCAACATTTTTCTCGCATGGGAAGGCTGAACTGGTGACTGTTCAGGGGCAGCTTGGAAAATTTGATTGATAGGCGAGGGAGCAGGTAAAGAAAAGTTAGGCCAGCCACGATGTTGGGAGACTATCGGGTGGAAAATCTCTTGTCATCCGTCATTTTCGGGAACTTCAGGTTGCAATCAGACATGAGGAGGCACGGGGATACCAAGGACCTGTGGGGATTGGAAGGGAGGCCTTTCAGGCCTAGGTTGGACCACTCCTTGCCCAATCCAATTAAAAAACCTAGCTTGAAATAACTGGACTAACTCTTGTGAGTCTGCATCAAAGTGTATGGAGAATATCGGCCTTCTAGGGCCCCTGTTCCAATTACCTCTTCCTCAGTTGCCTCTGACATGGCTACCTCTGCTGAAAAGGCTCATTCCTATATGCATAATTGATTAGCAAATAGTTTCTTTAACAACCATACATGACAACTCTTTTAAACTATGAAATAAATTTTTGGCTCATAAACATATAAGACTCATGCAATCCAAGCCATACAAATTGTTAAATAGTTTTCAATGAGTAGGGGGTGAACAAAGGTCCTGGGATATGTGAGGGGTTGTATTGAGAGAAAAATTTTAAAATGAGGGGAAAAAGATCATGGTTACTTCTCACAGACAACAAACAATTAACTATAACATAAACCAAAAATATATCACTGTACTCCATCGATCTTAAACTGTCATAACACAGAGTTTCCCTTGACTGTAATTAAATTTTAGGAATAGGGAGTGGATAATGAATATGGGAAGGTGAGGGGATTGTAATTGGAAAAAAGTGAAATAATGTTAGGGGAAAAGAGCAGATACTGTTCGAAAAATCAATTAAGTAATCCATAAAACAATTATGCATTTAAAACCGCTATCACAACACCAATTAACAACTACTGTGGTTAATTTAACCATTACTGTGTGTTAAACTTGCTCACTATCCACATTTAGATTTTTAACACTTTTAATTAACACAATGTCATCATATTCAAAATCAATACGACCTTCAACATTCTATATAAAGAATTATGTTCCTCTCACTTCTTCTATTTAATATTTAAAACAAATTCCAATGAACACATAGTCATTTGTTTCAACTATGCTCAACATCAAAACCATCAACCATTGTCCATAAATTACTCCCTCAAATCAAACACAGACACAAGTTCTTTTAAAATCGTGCCCAATTTCATTCCTCTAATCAATTTAACAATTAAATTTCAATGAAACCATATTGTTATAGAACTCGTGCCCATGTCTGATGGTGCAATCAAATGATACGATGCATGATATCCATAAACATACACATTAGACAACCAAGTCACAACTATCAATCCTTTAAATTGCAATGATCCCGATAGGGAAATTTAAACACACAGTAACAACAACCATCATTTCAACTTATACCATGCTGTAGGAAACACCCAGACCAACGCATAAAGCAAGAAGCATCGTTGTGACTTAATCAAACCATAAAATAATGTTGAGTTATCAATCCAACACAAGGAGGCAGTGACTGTATGCCCAATTCCATTTCTTAAATCAACCAATTAAACCATGCCGAGCTATCGATTCAACTGTCATAATAAATAATGTAGTGACTATATACCAATAATAAAAACCATTGTCAATGCTATTAACAGAGATGAGCCAATAATCAACCATTGTCGATGCTACTCCACCAACTCATAACAATCAACAATATACTTGATAGGATATAAATGGCTCAATTTATCACGATCAGGCTCAGAATAATCAAGGGTTCGCTCGGTGGAACCAACAAAGGGAGACTGGAGTTGACCATACCAACAGCAGGTGAGAAATCTTCGAGACAACATGGTGGACACACAGGCTACATAACCACTAGCTTGCAAGACAGAGTGAAAATTCACACCAGGTAGGAGAGATTATGAATAGAGGAGAAAAGGTTCCTTATTGGCCAGTAAATAACACCGAGAACACGCAGGGCATAACCCTCATGGTTTTCCCCCCAAAAAAATGAATAATGTTGATATCAATGTAGAGCTCAGGTAATAGTAACCAACCCTAAAGTGAACCTCTTGGCATAATAGCCACCGTAACTAACTGTGTAGAGACCAATAAAATAAAATGAGCCATGACCAAGTGGAAACGATATGCAGTGACCTAAGGTGGTTCAAAATCAATAACAACAACCCCATAACACTAAATACGACCGGGTATGGTTACGAAACTGTGAGGAGACTACCAACAAGTCCAGATGGAATGAAACCATCCAACAAAAAACCATAACGACAATAGAGAGCCTTCATGGCTTCCACCACACAGAATAATCAATGAAATCGTGACTTCAACCATCAAATTTCCCATTTGCGACGAATAACACACAAACAACTATTCCAAAGAAACACCATGAGTTTACACAGTTGCCAGCCTTAAGAAAAGCACACACCAATACATCACTAAGCCAATATCTATTTCATAAACATAGCGAGTTCATGGATGGCGAAAAAAACATACATGTAACCAAATAGCCTTAAAAATGCAAGCTTGGTCGAGAAGTTCCTTCCTCGCCTGAATATCGGAGATTAACCACAACGAAACACAATTGAACAATAGCCAAGCTAGGGTGATGTCCAGTGGGAGAGGTATCGAGTGATGTGCAGTAAATGCACGTCGCTTCCCTCCTCTACTCATTCAATTACTTAGTACACGTTAGCCAACCATCAATTAATCCATGCATCAAAACTAACATCCATTTTTTGCCAAATGCGCCACCCGATATCACGTTAACCATTGCCAAACATACCATGATGTATATCAATTGCGCCTTCATATGACTCAGTAACATCGTATATCCACTAACATCCACTAACATTGCTAGTTAGGACTAACATCAACCCTTTTAAATTCCAAATGCATATAGTATAGCATAGTATAGCATAGTTTAGTTTCTTTTCCTTAGATTTTTTCATAGGTCTCTTTTCTATTGCTCGTATTTCTGGTTATAACTAACATGTGTCTTGTGCAGGTACAGCATGTGATGATTCATGGCTTAAATAGCAATGCCATAACCGTGAATATAAGCCATTCATTCATAAAATTTAGAGCTTAGAGTAACGAAAGCCACACATAGAATGCATTATCCATCTGCCATTATGTCGCAAATAAAACCAAGATTTCATCATCAATCATGTAGAACCCTGTAAGCAGTGTCGAACAACAGCATAAACATCAAATAAGAACCAGATCTGATCCTCCAATCTACAAGGGGGTCCCACCTACTAGTATTATATATATATCATTAGCTTATAAATAATAGGCTTTAGCAAAACTTTGCTGGCGAAATCCTTGTTGTGATTTTTATCGTTAACAAGATTGTGTACCCACAAGGATTGTAGATATCTTGATGGTACTTTACACAAATACTTGGCTTATCCATTGCACTGCACTGTTCTCGAACCTCCAACTTGGATATTGGACAATTGAAGAAATCTACCAGAAAGACACCATCATTTCTCCAATACAATCTCACAGTTCATGAACCTTCCCGGATATAACATTTCCCCTGGATGAGCACTATAAATTACATAAAATAAAATAAAATTTCCCCTGCCAGTGTTCTTACATAGCAATAAGCATCTTGAAATAAATCTATTCAATACATCACATGCACCGACAACTATACTGAAACGTTAAAATACCAATGTAATTAAATTTCCAAAGCTCTATTTTCCGCATCACCATGAAAACTTTGTTTTGGTGAACTCATCCCACACAAAAGATAAAGTCTTTGTCTAAACATTCTATGTTTTGGCTCTTTTCCGGTGATTTTTTTCGGTGATATTTGTCTGAAATCCAACGAGAAATTGTTGGATATGCAGATTTGAGTGGTTAATTCTGTATAATCCGAGTACTCAGGGGTTTTCAGCATGATGAATCCATTTATGCATTCAAAAATGCAATTTAAACAATAGAAAATGGCGATTTCGTCCAGATTTATGTCGTTGGATTCCGATGAAAAGGGACAAAACACAGAACCATTAGACAACACCAAAGGTAAATCCATTTTCAATAAACAACTGACAAAGGAGTTCCGTGTATTAAGGTAAATTCATTTTCAATACACAACTGACAAAGGAGATCCACATATTAAATAATTGCAGGACGAAGAACCCAATAACATGACATCTTGCCATTGCTAAGGACATTAACATGACATCTGGCCACTATTTAGGACAATAACATGACATTAAGGACAAATGGAAATATTTAAGAATTTAAAAAATAATAATAGTTTTTTTTTTCACTGACAATTTCACTGTCACATCCAAGCAGGGATAAATTGTCACTTCATCGTATTCAACCAATCATAAAATATAATTTTTGAGTATAAATATTAAAAAAATGTTTTTTGTTTTTCAAAATATTGAATTTAATACATAGATATTATGAAACCTTTAAAAACATTATAGAATTTTTTTATTACAATTACAAAGTCAAAATAATTTGACTGAAAATCCATCGCTATATTCCCTGCTTTGACAAGGACTAATAAGAGTTTTCTTTGTTTCTCTTGTGGCTCTTCTTACTGTCTCTTAGCTTTCCATTCCTTTATCATATGATATTAGCGCATTAAAGTATTGGGGCATGTCAGAGCCTTCCTCTCATGCCAAATTGTGGCAAAGAAACGCTGAGTGAAGCATTTATTTAGTTGTGGAGTTTTCCTTACTAGTACCGTCATTTTGGCCACGTTTTGGATTTTTTTGTCCTTATATATTTTTTATGAGAGTAGTCGTCGTGTCTAATTTATGTGGCCATTTTTTATCGGGTGAAGCTCAAACTTGATCTTGAAACTTTTATTGGATGTAATGATTTTCTATGTAGATATAGATAAGTAGAGTATCAGTGCAAGTATTTGGATTTTGTGGTATTTGTGCATCTTCATCTTTGTGGTGTTAATTTTCCAACTTTCACGGAATTTTCCTCCAACCAGATCAATTTTCCCTTGCTAAGTCATAAGTTATTGGCATATTTGGCTTACAGGATATTGGATATACTCTTGGGTTATAATGGCATCTAGTTGGTTTGATTTTGGGCGTAGCCCAGGCCACTCTATCGAGTTACCAATTCCCATGGTTATAAAATACCGATCTTTCAATTCAATGATCTTCATCAAGTAATTCACCATGGAATCCATGACATCTATGCCATTCATGTGGATGCAAAAGAGATTACTTTTCAAGTGCATATTGCAAAAAATATCTGCATCCTGATACAATGATATCAAGGAATCATACATTTTCTCAGATGTATTCTTCTCTGCTATGCAAGGGACCAACTAGTCTTTCACTGGATAAATAATTATTTTCTCTTCCTTGGCCTATTTTTTTCTTATAATCATCTAATTGAGTTGGATTGTAGGAAAAATAACTTCATCCTCGATAAATACCCAAAGCTCAACCTCCTCCAACAATAACCATAGTTTATACTTCTAAGGTACAAAGTTGGAATCACCCTCTAACTTGTCACACTCTCTGAGATAGATAGTAGTAATCATTGTAAACCCTGAAGCACACATCAAGTAACAAATCAACCAAAAAATCAAGTAGATTTTTCATCCATCCCAGGTGAAATCACCATTCCAATCCCTGGAGAAACCAGGGCATCAACCCAACAAACCTGTCTAGGGTACAAATTCTTATCCCAAGAAGGAGTCAACTTCAACTAATGAAGCTAGGATTTCATACTTGCTAAAATACTCAAATATTTCTCAACAAGAGAGTAATATTAGCTAAACAAGCTTTGAAATGATGTAGAAATTGTGAACAAGACAATCTTCACCAAGAACTTTGCAGTTTAACCCATTCAAAAATTTCACCTCACTTCAGTAAGGTCACACATTTATTAATAGAACTTTCAATCTTAGGATTGAACTAAAATATTCAAAAATACACTTGTAAATATCTCAAATCTATCTGCACTATTAATAGAACTTTCAGCCTCAGGACTGAACTAAAATATTTAGAAATACGATGTAAAGATCTCAAATCTACCTGCACTAGTCTAAGTAAGTTCAAGACTTGGATAAACACTGCAAAATACTTCAATGTTATATCAATACAACAACACTTATTGCATATAACTTTCAACCTTAGGTATGAACTAAAATATTCAAAAATACACTTGAAAATATCTCAAATCTATCCACAATAGTCTAAGTCAGTTCAAGACTTAGATAAGCATTGCAAAATACCTCAATACTATATCAATATAACAATAGTTAGGGAACAATCTAATCAAGTATGCGGATCTAAAAATTGCATTTATTAACAACACAAATGCAACATCACATTTTACATATGAAGTTTTCCTCTAAGGCATGCCAAAAAACTGAACATTTCAACCTTGTTGTCCTAATAAATCAACCTATTTAAACAACCTTGAAACTTTCTCAAAACACACAAAGACCATGTCTGAAAATTAGATCTAGAATAAGGGAGTTTAGGAAAACAATGGTACAACTCCTTATTATAGCTCATCCCACATTGGTATAATAAGTCCTTTCATCTCATCCCAAGCAAGGACTTCTCTAAATCTTCCCAAACCCAAGCTAGGGCATCTGTAATAACTGCAAACCCTAACTAGAAACAACAAGTATTAGCAAGGCATCCCACAAAGCTATTTTAGCCTATCCAATGAGCTCACCAACAAGCTAGTATCACACCAACTATCCAACCCCAAGCACTTTCATCACACAAGCTTTACATTCTCTTCACTTGCATCTCTCAAGACAAAGAACACTAGTGCATGCATCCCATAAGAACTATTGTTGTTATAAGAGTAAATACACGTTCTTCCAAAATCCTTCCCATAACTATCGTCACACCAACTAAAAATCTCTAAGACATGATCTATAAAAATAGTTTATAACAAATATACTTTCCTTCCTTTATATATATAGAAAAGGCGAGGGAGGCCAACAATACAACACAGGCTAAGTCCATAAGCCTATCCCTAGGCTTAGTCCATAAGCAAGCCCTAGGCTAAGTCAACAACAAAGTTGTTGATTTTTCAATAAGTAAGGTTAAGCATGAAGTTCTTTCCATTTTATCATTTAACCATAACCATTAATGTTGCAGCAACCAAGATCACAAGAAGAAGCACCATGCACAAGAACACAAGAAGTATCCTTGGAAGCCCTTCTCAACAAGGGAAGAAAACCCAGCCAAATCCTTTTCTATATTCTTCAAGAGAAAGACCTTCACCACCAAGAAAACCTAGCACACAAGAGGGTTCTCAAACCCTATAAGACTAGTTCCCAAGAGAGGTGCACACTTTTCCCAAGAAGGTGTACTTGCTGAAATTTCCAAACTCATATGAAAGATATGATTCCACAATGGGGAATCTACCTTTACTTATACTAAACTGAACCTACCAACAAAAGTGTCTATTGGCACAATAGGGCCGACCTCACTAGATTATAATATAATTAATATTAACCATAATAATTATCTTTTACATTTATTACTAATCACATTAGGGTGGGGCCGCCCTATACTCTTTACATTACAATTAGGGTTACAGGCAGGTCTGACTCTTGAAAAATATAGCAAGGGATCTGATACACCCACTAGTGATCATCCAATAGGGGCACATCCATAGGGATGTCCATATCTCTAGCTCACTGCATTACATAGAATAACCAATTCTTCACACGTTCACCTGTGCTCATCCACATGCACGCCTACTCAACAGATCTTCTTTTCCATTGCATCAAACAGGAGAGTCATCTGAAGTTTCTCATCAACTCCGCTGCTCAGAGGAGGCTAATACATCATCTTCATTTATGTTCTCATGAAAATTCACCCAACACTTTGGGATTTCACATGTTCACCTTGTGCTCAACCACATGCACGTCCAACTCAACAGATCGCCTTTCCCATAGGATAATCATCCGGAGTTATTCTCAACTCTTGGAATGGAGGAGGTCATCTCTACGTTCTAGCTCTGTCTTATATAGGAACCACGTATCCTTCTTAGGGGATTTCTCTCGGGTTTGTAAGATGGAGAAAGTATCACATAGCTGCAATGATCCACATCTCATAGGTTTGTAAACTGGAGAATGTCTCACATAGCTGCAATCTTCAACACTCCCTCTCGGCTAGGGAGGCATTCTTCATTATGCCAAGTCTCACATGGATGTACTTTGAACTTTGTCTTGGCTGGAGTCATAAACACTCCCTCTCAACTAGGGAGGCATTCTTCACCAAATTAGTTTGGTGAAGATGTCTACAATCTACTCATGTGTAGGAAGGTATTGCATGTGTACTATTTTCTTCTGCATCATATCTCTTATATAAGGATGTTTCATCTCATCATGTTTCGATCCATCATGAAACACTGGGTTCTCAAAGAGATTTACACACAACTCTGGTTATCATCATAGGATCCATCTCATGATCAAGTAAATCTGTCAAAAGCTTTTGAAGCCATATTGCTTCGCACACTCGATGCTACATGCTCTGCTTCTGTGGTACTCAAGGCCACAGAGTTTTGTTTCCTACTGCATCAGGAAATCATGGCAATATTCACAGCAAGATAACAACCAAATGTGCTCTTCCGATCCACTGTACTTTCTTTCCATTCTGCATATCCCTACAAACTCAAGTCTACACTGGAGACATATCACAGGCCATATCTAACTATGCCTTGTAGATATCTCAATACATGTTTCGTTGTTGTCTAGTGAGTCTGTCTCAACTAACTCATGGAATGACTAAGTACATTTAATGCATAGTATGAATCAAGTTTGGTGTTAACCAGATACATCAATGATCCAATCAGTTATGGATTAATCTCGTCTGAATAATTATGATTCATTTTCTTCAGATCCATCATCGTGGATTTGCATTATGTCATACTGAACTTCTTTAATATTCCCACTGTATATTTTCCTTGACTCAGGAAAATCTCATCGGTCCTCTGCCATACTTCTTGTCCTAAGAATTAGTGCATCATACTCAAATCCTTCATAAAAAAATCAAAAGTGAAGGCTTGCTTGTTTTCAACAACAAGGCTTTCTAAATAAGTTATCAAAATCAGGCTTTTGTCACCAACTCTGTAACAATATAGGTTTGGATCAACAATACTCTTGTTGAAACCCAAACTCATCAAGAATCCATCCATCTGATATAGTTTCCAACTCATGGATGGTAGTACATATGGAAGTGTATCGGGCTTACTGGATCAAGTGTCTCATCATAGACAACTCCCTCTGTTTGTGAGAATCTTTTGGCTATAGATCTCGCTTTGTATTTCTCAACACTTCTATCAACTGTATGTTTGATCTTATAGATCTACTTGGAAGTTACCACAGACTTCCCTTCTGGTTTATGAACAATATCTTGAACATCGTTCTTTTAAGATATACTGGTATTCTTTTGTTATGGCATCTTTCCATACCTGTTCTCATGTTGCTTCTCCAAAACAAGGAGGCTCAAAATCAATGAAGTAGCTCATGAGTGAAGGATAGCTCGAAAATCTCTTTTTCTTTCTCGGGATGTGCCTTGAGGGGATTTTATGTTCCTCTACCTCTTGCAGAGTGAGCCTAGGCAGGCCTTTTATGCCCTACTGCAATATCTCTAGACATATCAACTGGAGCAATTGGATCAACTGGAATAATGTTTGTCTCCCTCTGAAATTATGAAGGGGGAAGGTATTGTCTCACTATCAATCTCCATCTGAGATTCTTTGTATCTTTGAAAGGATATCTCTTCTTCAAGGACAACATCTCTGCTTGTCTTAATCTTTCTCTGACCAGGGATGTAGATATGGAATGTCTTCAAAGATTCATTGTTTTATCCCATAAATGTATCCTTTCTCCCTGAAGGGTCTAGCTTGGACTTCTTCTCTTTGGGTACATGAAAGTACATTGGGCACCCAAATATCCTTAAGTGTTCAATCTCAGGCTTCACTCCGGTGAAGGTTTCTTCGGGAGTTATGTTTTTCAAAGTCTGATGAAGACTCTTGTTCTGAACATATATCATGTCATGCATGCTTCTGGCCATGGAATCATAGAAATATTCTGATCACGCATTATTTCATTGGTTGTCTCAATGATGGTTCTATTCTTCCTCTTTCTCAAATATTTTTGACTCCCTCTGAGTCAAGTGACTCCCTTTGAAGGATGAGCATCTTCCTTTGTTATTAACCTGTCTAGAACAATAAAGCAAGAGGAACCAAAAAAAGAATATCTCCTAAAGGAGAATAATGGGTACATCTTTAGAATCAAAACAATTTAAGGATTGTTGTCACATCTACAACACCTACCTGTAATGTAGCAAACTTTAGAAATATAGGTTAGAGGAATGACAATTACAACAATCAATCCTGGAGTCTTCACTTCCAATGTGTTGTTCCTCTGAATGCACTGAGATCCCTCTGGATCCAAGACTTCAACAAAAGGTTCCTTCATCCTACAATTACCCTCATGACAATGATACAAATAATAAATATACAAGTGCATACTTGAGGGTGATGATATGATTTCTCTAATGGCACATTGTTGATCTCTGTCCTCTGACATCTTCATGAAGGAGGTGGTCAAAGTGACACCTTTTTGTATTACCCATAATAAGTCTTCCTTAGAAGTCTTATCTTCCAGGAACTTGAAGTTGCTTGATTCATCAAGCTTATCTTCCAACATAGTTTTGTTCATCATAATTTTAGATTCTTCACAACCCTTTGTCAACTGGGCTAGAAAACCTAACGGCTAGGATAGGCTAGCACTTTTAGGTTTTGTTGGACTTATGACTGCCAACAATAATCCTTTGAAATATAGGATAACACTGGTGAGCTAAAGAGCTCCTTCAATGAGTTGTAGAAACCCTAATTCTGATTTTTTTGTAGAAAATAGCGAAACCCTAAGGCCAAAATTTCAAAATGCTCAAAATTTCACTCTAAGAGTCTCTAGAGGTGTGTTGGAGGAGGTCGTACTCTCCCATGCCAAAATTAGCCCCAAAGTTCAAGTATTAAGGTCTGAAACACCTTAGAAAGGAGGGTCATACATATTTTCTGGAAACCCTAGGAGGGACATATGGTTCTGCAGAAAAGAGAGGAGACTGGTAAATTCTTATGCGATGGGTTCTTCAAGACCTATGCTCTGATACCATGTTTAGTTTTCAATAAGCAAGGTTAATCATGAAGTTCATTCCATTTTATCATTTAACCATAACCATTAATGTTGCAACAACCAAGATCACAAGAAGAAGCACCATGCAAAAGAACACAAGAAGTATCCTGGGAAACCCTTCTCAACAAGGGAAGAAAACCTAGCCAAATCCTTTGCTATATTCTTCAAGAGAAATACCTTCACCACCAATAAAACCTAGCACACAAGAGGGTGCTCAAACCCTAGAAGAGTAGCGCCCAAGAGAGGTGCACACTTTTCCCAAGAAGGTGTACTTGCTAAAATTTCCAAACTCATATGAAAGATATGATTCCACAATGGGGAATCTACCTTTACTTATACTAAAATGAACCTGTCAACAGAAGTGTCACACAACATGGCCGACCTCACTAGCTTATAATATAATTAATATTAACCAGATTAATTATCTTTTACATTTATTACTAATTACATTAAGGTGGGGCAGACCTGTACCCTTTACATTACAATTAGGGTTACAGGAAGGTTTGACTCTTGAACAATATAGCAAGGGATCTTATACACCCACTAGTGCTCATCCACTAGGGGCACATCCATAGGGATGTCCATATCTCTGGCTCACTGCATTACATAGAAGAACCAGTTCTTCACACGCTCACCTGTGCTCATCACATGCACATCCACTCAACAGATCTTCTTTCCCACTGCATCACACAGGAGAGTCATCTGGAGTTTCTCATCAAATCTGCTGCTCAGAGGAGGCTAATACATCATCTTCATTTTTGTTCTCATGACGATGCACCCAACACTTTGGGATTTCACACATTCACCTTGTGCTCATCCACAGGCACGTCCAACTCATCATATCGCCTTTCCCATAGGATAATCATTTGGAGTTCTTCTCAATTCTCTGAATGAAGGAGGTCATCTCCACGTTCCAGCTTTGTCTCAGATAGGAATCACGTACCCTTCTTAGGGGATTTCTCTCAGGTTTGTAAGATGGATAAAGTCTCACATAGCTGCAATGATCCACATCTCATAGGTTTGTAAGTTGGAGAATGTCTCACATATCTGCAATCATCAACAAAAGCCCCATGTAGAGTGCTACACTAAGCATGAATGTCGCATGTCACATTAGTGTTTGTACAACCCCCAAGGTGCTGCACCTTCCAAGTTTAGGTGTCCACGTATCAAGCACTCCTCTAAGTAAGATGGTGTATCCTCCAACAATGGCTCCTGAACTCGAGTGTTCCTCATCAACACATGTGCAAGGTGGCTCTAATGCTCCTAAGGCTCCATGCCCAACCTCTAAGTGCATAACACTCTCCTCCAAGGGGGTCACTCCACATGTCCCAAGTGTCTATTCTCCTCAGCAAGTGTGACCTTGTAGAAGGTGTCAAACCGCCACGTGTTCCAACTACCACAACAAGAAGTGTGTCTACCTAGAATTGATCCCAAGGTAAGCATACACCCAATAAAATATCCAAATGTAATTCAACCAAAACATAACAAAGGGGTTAATGGAATACAATCCCTCCACATCACTTGAAGTGTTCCCCTAGTTTGGGAAAAATACTTTTGAAGTAACAAAAATCTAACAAAGAATAGTCTCCCAATAAATTCCCTTTAGCAACTAATATATAAATTCTCGAGTTCCTACCACTGTTAAAGGCCTATATGCTCACTACCTTTCCCTTTGTAATCTTCTTCCACTTGTTGATTTCCAACACTCCATAAGGACAAGATAGTGTTGAGCAATGCTTCTAATTCGAAACAAGATTTAAGTGTAGGATTATGTTGAAAGAAGCCTTGTGACAACTTACTTAACACTAGACCCTTTGGTACTCCCCTTCATTGTGTCCATCTTTCTAGTGCCAAGTTCCAACATACACAAAGTCCAGTTAAAGTGCATTCTCTTGGATTAACACATGCATGTGGTGACACCACACTTTAGTTTCCCAAGGAACCCCACTTAGAAAATAGTTGACTTTGGGTGCATGCTTAATGGAGCATTATTGAATTATTCTCAATACGTGAGAATTGCTTAGTCTACTAGAATAGTCTCATAGAAAATACTCTTTGTCCACGTGGGAATTATATTTCGTACACACCCTCTATCATTCACATTATGTCATTGTGTTAGAAGAGAAGGTCCACACATGCGACATGATTAGGATAGGATTATAAACATGTAATTTGCTTCCAAATCCTAGTGGCATGAGAGCATGACAAGAAAGCAACTAGAGGAGAAGCATGTGAAGGATGGTGAAATCAATAGGAATGTGAAAGAGAATGATAATGATATCATGTGGAAGTTAGGTGAAGAGTACAATGAGGAGCACATGATGGTATGTTAAGGGTATTTGAAAGGTCACAAAAGGAAGGTAAATATTTAGGTGCTTAAAGAAAGTTGAAGATTAGAAGGTGGACGATGTGGTGACTCCATTAAGGTGAGTAAAGATTTCTTTGAGAGTTGAATAATTAACTCAAGAAAAATTAATAGGACAATAACAATGAGAGTACGTCATTTAGTTGAAAATAATGAGGGCCAATAAAAATCCAAGTGATTGTAGTAAAGAGAGTGTGTTAAGAGTTTGTTGTAAGGAAATACAATGAATTGTTGAGAGTGTAGAGTTGTATTCAATATGCTATATATTTTGATGAATAAGAAAGAATGAGTAGAATGTTAACCCTTGCATTATATTTTATTTATATGTGTTGTTTAAGTACATGTGCTCATTTGAATTCATAATGCATTTTTGTTTTAAGTGCAATCTTTATGCCAATGGGGTAATTATAAGGAAATGGTGTCTCTTATTGACATAATGGTTGATTGGTTGCAGGGTGAGTATGCCCATTAAAATAAATTGGATGCAACTAACATATGTGCACCTTGAAATTGCTTTTATTACATGAATACCTCTCTATAAAAAGAAATCATGTCCTGTATTGATTAAGATAATTGGTTTAGGGTAACAAGAGCATTAGTTCATTTTAATATACAATGTTTTTTATGTCAATTAGAACAATGACAAAGAATAATATATTATACTAACATAATAATTAACTTATTAAAAAATATGCATTTACTAATAAAAAAGAGGAAAACATCTATGCATAATTGATCAGAAAGAAAGACTAGTAGATGAAAACCGTCATGGGAAAGGTTCTAGTGGAAAGGAACATAGCCTATAACAAGATCCTACTACAACTAAATGGCATGCAACTGCAAATTAAAGAGGTGGATTACAAAGTTTTGTTGCTGGTAGAGCAAATGACGAGTTTGGACTTTGAAGAGCCTCAGGTCACCTACCAACAGGTTCCTGAAGATGCTACAAGTATTCCTCATGTATAATTTTATGAATGTTCTGGTCACTCGTTTTTGGCTTTTTAGCTCTAAAACATAAGTTTTGCCTAGGTGTCAAGTCATAGGGAAATGTTCCTCTTGTCTTAAGTAGCATTTTTTATGGTGTTCTTGGTTTACGTCTCTATCTCAAACAATCTGGACTAATATATTACTCTTTTTTTGTTGGTCTGGTTTCCCTAGTGGCAAGCCAAGATACCACTATAATACAAACTTATACTGGCTAGCTTATAAAAAAAATGATAAAAAAGAAAGAGAAAAAATTGACATATAATTCATTAGCATAATTTTTTGGGAACAACAAATATGTTGGATGATAATCTATCGGCCAATTCAAGCAGTTTCTTGCTAGCAGTCACGTGTAGGATGGAAATGACGAATATGGTCACCGCATCTTGCACAGTGGACTTGCACATCCAGTGAAGGGAGGAAAAAACTTGTTGTATTGATACCACTCACAACACTAGCTCCTCGAATTCAACTTCTCATGGTGTCATCACATTCAAGTTTACACACAATTTCTTAATTCAAGCGCTTATGAACAAAAAATCATTGATTTCTAAGACATCATATCGATGATTTCATACACTTTCAAAGTGTGTTAAAACTAAATAGTATAAGGAATCCATCAACCCAATAAAACAACTTTTCAATGAGCCTTGTTAAGTATTTAACACATATTCCCATCATTTTCAAACAACCTTTTAACTAGAATATATATATATATATATATATATATATATATATATATATA
>JZKD02S1789041.1:769109-785048 GCA_000966675.3 Picea glauca | reverse complement strand
TCATGCGAATTGTTGCATTTCTGTTATGATAAATGATTTATCGTGGCATTATTGTATTTTCTGGTGCTCTGTATTCAAATGCAAGAAGACCTTGCGTTGGGATGCCTTCTTCTACGGTCTGTTAGGAACTTGCTGTTTGTAACAGACCTTCGCACTCTTCTCCATAAGTCTTCCGCCTGTTCACCCTTTACTACAAATCACTGTCTGAAGTTTACACAAGACCTCACTTGCTCATGCATGCCTGGCCTGTTTTCAGAGTCGGACACTACTGTTTAGAGTTTCCTTCCATTTGATCACCCATCTATGAACAATCGTGACACAAAACTGATGGGCGTTGGGCTCTGCTCCTGATAGAAACCCAGGAGTGACTTCCGTCGCCAACAAAACCCATCAAAGAGGAAATGAACAAGCTAATCGAGTTGGATCAACAAAAAAAGTGCCTTAAACCTCATAATTTTTGGTACAAAAGAACAACAAGATGAGGACATGCTAGCCATAGTAAAAGAAAAACTAAAAAATAAATTACAAATTGAAACAACTTACCTTATAGAAGCAAAGAGCTTGGGAAAATGATCGAACAAAAATATAGGTTGATTTGTGTCAAAGTAAGCTATAATGACCTTAAATATGGCATAATCAATAAATCTTGGAGCTTAAAAGGGTCAAGAATATTTATAAATGAAGACCTCATTCCAAAATACCAAGTTGAATTAAGGAAGGAAGTTAAAAAAATAAAATAAGCCAAGAAGGAAGGCAAATGGACAATAATTAGAAATCGAAAAGATATTATTAGGGATAGAGACCAGAATGATAATGACAAATAGGAATTTGGAACACTATAGATCCTTTTTTGGAACTGTTGTGGCTTTCCATGGTGCAAAGGTCCTATGTTAATTTGGATCCTGAATGATATTGACATTATTTTTCTAGTGAAATATGGGAGCTTGAAGAGTCTAAGGTCCCTAAGATAGAAGGTTTTATCTTATGGTTGGCATGGAACAAGAAATCCTATCATGGAGGGATTGGAGGCATATGCCCATTGTATAAAAACAACATTCCTTCTCACATTCAGGTTCATAAGATAGACCCTCTCTATCAGTACATTTGGATATAAATACCAGACATCAATGCTAAGAATATTTATATAGAAATTTGTTATTTCACATCTATTAATTCTATTTTATATAAGAAAAACAATCGAAATAAAAATTGTCTCTGTAATACCCTAGAACAAGATATTTGCAGTTTAAGAAATGTAGGTAATATCATGCTGCTAGGGGACTTTAATGCTAGAACTACAACTAACCACGCTGTTATTTTAAGCAATTATTCCAAACCTAATCCTTTATGGCTAGATGAGGACCTTATCTTAGCTAATATATACAAAGGAAACTCTAAAGATTTGACTGAGAATTTGTTTGGTATCGATCTAGTCAAGCTTTGTAGTTCTCAAGACCTAATAATTTACAATGGTTTAATGAAGTGGTTGAACTCCAACTAGATGACTTGTATTCATGGGTTAGGTAGTAGTGTTATGGATTATGTGATATCTAATATCCTCATATCCAACCAAATAGTAAATTTTGACCTTTTAAATGACCATGAACCTGAGTCTGATCATAGACCTTTAACCATAACTCTAAACGTTTCCATGTAGAAAATCCCCATGGAAGAAAATTTTGATAATCAAAGGCAGCTTCTTTTTGACGAAAGTAAAGTTGATTTTTTCTTAAAGGATTTAAATAGTGAATTAAATCTCCTAACTTATAAGGACAACATCGAAGAAATCTATCATAATTTTATAACAACCCTTTCCACTTCCATTAACAAGTTCTCTTTTGAGGTGTCATGTAAAAATAATAATAGAACAACCAACCCTTGGTATGATAATGATTGTAGAATTTCTAGGAAATCCATTAGAGATGCTTCTAATGAGTCCTTAAAACTTGATAATATAAATACATGCAAATCCTAATTAAAAGGGAAAAAATTACTATATAAATAGAAAGCAAGAGCAACTTTTACACTTATCTAAGATTGATCCTAAAAATTCCTGGAGGAAAATTCTAATTCTTAAAACTAAAGAAAATAATACGATTGTATTGAAGGAATGAAATTCCTATCTTAAAAGTCTTTATGAATTCTCTAATGCTTTGGGAACCATTCCAAATGTTCCTATCGAGGATGATTTTTTTTCTATGGAAGAAATAGAGTTTGGGGTTAAGTGGCTCACAAATGGGAAAGCTAAGAACATTGATGGCTACCACACTGAAATTTTTAAAACCAGAGGTCCTATCCTCATCCCTCACATATACAATCTCTTCAACTTAGCAGTCAAGCATGGCTTCCATAAACCCTAGACACAAAGCCTCATTTTCCTAATTTTAAAAGTGGGGAGAAAAATATTCTTTCTAATTATAGGACCATTATGATTAGCCTCAACCAAGTTGTACGGAATTATTTTGGAAAACAAGAGTAGCCTATGGATAGAAAGCCAGAGAAAAAGAGTTAAAGGCCAAGCCATATTTAGGAGATATAATTCAATTGTGGGCCACTTTTTTGTGCTTAGGATCATTGTGGAGGAGTGTCGCAATAATAAAACCAATTTCCTTTGTTTTTTTGTTGATTTTAGATAATATTTTGACACAGTATCCAGGACAAACCTTTGGGATAGGTTGGAATATAAAAGTTCTCGTTGAGTTGAGGGTTGTTGCAATAAGGTTGTATGAAAACATTATTTCCAATTTTAGGAACACTGAGGGTTGGTCAAAATAAATTAATTGCAATATTGGAGTCAAGCAAGGTTGTCTCTTGTCCCTTACCCTTTTTGGAATATACATTGACAAGTTAGAAGAATGCTTGGAAGATGCAGGTTGTGTCGACCCAAATCTCACAAGTATGGTCATTATTCCTCTTCTTTATGATGATGATATTGTTCTTATGGAAAGGAGTCCCCACGATCTTGGAAAGAAACTAAGAATCCTTAAGTATTTCTTCTGCAATATGGTATGATTGTTAATATGGACAAAATAAAAGTCATGATAATTAAATCCAATGAGACCACCAATGATACTTCTGTATATGACTACAAAAACTTGGAGGAAGTGCCTTCATAAAAATATCTTAGAATCGATATTCACCACAATCTCAACTAGAATTATAGGATCAAGAAAAGGATAAATGGAGGGTGGAAAGATTATTATGGGCTAGAAAACAATTGTAAATCAACAGATCTTTGGATATGGGATAAGAAAAAACTCATATGTAAGACTCTTGTTACTCATGTTATTCTATATGGATGTAGTATCTATATAGTCTTGGGGAAATATAGAGAAGATCCAAAAGAATTTATAACCTATAATCTCAAAATTAAAGGAAATACACCCTATCTTATCCTCCTCATAGAAGCAAACCTTTCCCCTATTGAGAACACGACTATGACTAGATAACTATTGTATAAGAACAATTTAAACAACATGGAAGACAAGAGGCTTCCTAAAATTGCTTCAAACTCCAACCAAAACCACCTTCGGCTCAAGTGGGGATGGCATAAGGATGCCTAGTCTTGGCTAAACCATTGGGGAAGAAAGGAAGAGATCATATAGCAGAATAAGGATAATATTAAAAGTATTATTACATCAAAATTTAAGGAGAAAATATGGTGTGATAACGTGTTATAGGGAAAAGGAAAATTAAGATATTATAAAGAGGTAATCAACCATGATCTAGAAGTTAAAAAATGTTTCTTTGTTTTGACAACTGTAAAGAAAAAAAAAAAACATTGCTAAAATAAGAACAAATTTTCGTGAGCTCCATAGTGAAACTGGACGTTGGTCGATTCCCAAAATGTTGTGGGATGAAAGAGTCTGCCACCTTTGTGACACTAAGAGGGTTGAATATGAAAAACACTTTCTCTTAGAATGTCCAACATATACCTACATAGATCTTAATTTCAAATGTTTTCTCAAATTACCAACCTTCATAGCCAAGTTTTAACTCAACAAAACTATGGTGATATTGGAATGCTTCTCTTCATCCTTTTCGAGCACAGAAATAAAATTCTAAAGTATTCCAAGTAATCCCTTACCTTCTCAAGGTCTAATAGACCAATTTGGTTTATATATATATATATATATATATATATATATATATATATATATATATATATATAATACGAACCTATATCAAATATTATATAATACGAACTTATATCATATGCCGCATTAGTTTTATGCACACATATTAGAGATCTCGTTCTATAATGGATTATAAAATGATTTTATTTTTCAATGTAAAAAGGTTAAATAACTGTATAAATGTTTTTTTTATTATCTCATATGTCATGTCCACACAGTGTGCCTTGCCGAATCATGGGATCGTGCACCACTAGAGGGAGAGTGGCACCACGACGTTTCTCTCTTGGCTGTTTGGAAAAACCAAGTATACTTGGTCTAGACTACGACTCTTCACTTAGAGCATACCCATACTTCGTTATAGGCTACCGGTGAGTCACACACCTACTCTAGTGCAACTCATGTATACTTAGACAATTGTTAATATTTTAACACTTAGTCATATTTAAGCATACATCCATGAACATGAGAAACCAAGAGAAAAACAATAGAACACATGAAATACCTACACAGATATAGTGTAGGCGACACAAACCATGCCTAACACCCATCTAAGTCTTTGTTATTGCGAAAAAAATACAATATGAGAACAATCGGCTTGGTTCAGAACTTCAACAGAGTCACACAACTCGCCTCACCTCACCAAGACACTCATACACTAATTTTTCACACCAAGACTCTCTATTGCAACCATTTTTGCAACCTCATGTGGTGAATCTCAGATGTTCCATCAATAAAAGACCTGGTGTCTCTTCATTTGCATAGAATTCAAAGATTTTGGTTTTGTCTCACACATGCCTCCAATAGACCCATGTTTCCATACTTCCCCAAAATCAGACCAAAAGGAGGTTTCCCCACTCTATCCACCGAATCCACCTCAAAGAAGCACAAGTCCTCCCATGTGGATTGATTTGGCTCCTTGAGGGAGATCACCCCTCTTCATCTAAGAATTCCTATGAACTGTAGATATCCTCTTGCTCTCCTTGTCTTCCAAAATGAATTTCCTTATATATGTGCCCTTGTTCTCTTATAGGGACTCGAAAGGTCACCATTGCAAACTGTCACGTTATTTGGTGGTGTCATTCCCCTTTGCAAACCCATGTGTCCAAATGAATCATCACTCCCCTAAATATCATCTTCTTCATGCATTTTATGGATTAAAAATCCGAGTCTCTATGCTCAAAATATCCACGTTTTTTCCCAACTACCTGATCTTCCATAAAAGAACACTTCTTTCATGTGAAACACAACTGATTTTTCTCTTAGTACTAAGTTTCCTCCCTTATTCTTAGTCTTGGGAGTACCTTCGTTTTCCTTTCATCTCATATTCTCAAACTTAGCCACTTTCTCTTACATTTCCCATCGCTTGTCTTATTATACTTAGTATCTAGTTATTATACCATCTTTCTTAATATTTAATGTCTTTTTCTAACCCTGTTCTAAGTCTCACAATTCTCTTCTTATTCTCACGTTCCCTCTCCAACTTCCCTGACTTAGTTTTATTTCCTCTCATTCCTTGCAATATCACACACCCTTTTTCCTCATCATTCCTCTCATCCTCTCACTCCCGATGGCTCTCACTCCTACATCCCTCTCTCACTCTTGACCCATCATACCTCCCCTCTCCTCTCGTCCATCTCCCATACTCCCATACTTAACATTTTTCCCTAAATTTAAATCCAAGACATGGTAACCAATCACATTATGACATGTGTTGACCAATCACATTATGACATGTGATAACCAATCACATAATGGAATGTGGCATCCTATCATACTGTGACACATGGGCTATGAATAGGCGTTGACCAGGCGACCAAAATTTTATTAATTCATGAAATTTTCCTAAGACACAAGAGCTACACCAAGGTCTGCATAATCTCCTTTATTCCACATGAAGAGGATGGAATATTTTTCATTATAAACACCAACATATCACTCACCACAATGCATGTGGGATCAAAAGAGTGTGAATTGTAATCAAGGGACAAAAATGATCCACGGATTAAATGGACGACTACTAAGAAATGACCTTAAGAAGTTCATAACTCAAGATCCTGGCATCCGTTTTTGGAAAACCATACCTCGTTGAAAATTTAATTTGACGAGGAAGATAATGGAACATGTTTCAAGGGATGAATTTTTCCATAATTCTCCCAAAAATTAAAAGAATACTTAACTTTGTTTTCATGTTTTTCTCGTAAATGTGTTTGGAACCTCAACTTCCTGAGGGTATAACTTGAGATCTAGAACTCCAAATCTCGCTCAAGAGGACTCATTGGAAATATGGAATGATGCAAATTTATCCTAGAATAGTTTCCATGGCTGAGAAGTCACTTATCATGCTCAAAAAATTAAAATACGGTCCACTTTTTGAAAAGGCAGTCAAATTGAAAATTTAGAAATAAATTTTTATTAAATAACTTTTATTAAAGATGAAATGGGTCCCACTTGGAGGCTTGAATTTAAATGACATAAAGTCATTAATTAGAATTCAATAAAGAATTAATTAAAGTGATTTACTCTAAAATAAAGCATGTGGAAAATTCTAGAAGGACAAAACTCTAACTACTTCAAGAAGTTTTGAGAGCGGATTTTAAAATGCAAGAGAAAGCACCATCAAGAGGTTGACAGTCAGAGGTTTCTACAATGGTGAAGAGTTTGCAAGAAGCAAAGGTCTATCTTTCCAAGATTTTGTGAATTGGTCTGCTAAAAAATTTGTTCCTACATTCTCTTCCTTTCTATTTATTTCCATCAAATCTTCCATGTATGTATTGAAAACATGAATATTTAGGTCTTAGTAGTTCTTTCTCTATAAATATTCAGTCACCTTGTAACGTTTTAGGTCCAAAGGAGAAAAACACTTGCTTGTAAAAAGTAGATGTGGTTTATTTCAGTTCATGTAATTGTCATTGAGATATTTTTGAGACTGCTTCAATTCCCTTGTTTCATACATTACTAAACTTGTCATATTGAGATATTATTATAAATTTCTCCTGCAAAGAACTATTTTGGGGCACTACCTTAGTCATTTATCATACTTTGAGTTGAAAGCATGTGATTTCAAATATATTTCCTATCAAAAAGAATTTTCAGTTCCAAAATAAATACTCATTGAAAGTTCTTTGAAGACTTGTCTATTTTTACTATATCTTGAAAAAGTCACAGTAGATTCCAGGTTCATTTTTTTAGAAGAAAGGAGACTCCAAAACCTTGTAGACACAAATCTTTGCTGACTCACTTTATCCTTTATTTTTTTTAAATGATATGATGTATATTTGCATATTTGTATAATTGATAATTGTGTATAAGGGTTGTACATTTGTATATATAATCTTTCTTGGAAGATATTTCGGGGTTTTCTCTTTAGAATTTACCCTTTGCATCCATCGTAGAACCATACCAAGAATCTTCCAACATATCATAGAGGGGTACCACCTCTATAAAAACCCAAGGGGATTTTATCCTTGTGAGATTTTTGTTTGGATATTGACTACTTTGAACATCAACAGTGCCCCTTGGGACCGACACACCTAACCTTGGTGTGCCCCTTATGATGGCATGGCCCAATCTCTTGGTCACTTCATACTATCAACAATTATTGGTCGACTTCTCTGTTGACTCCATCCATATCCTATAATGAAATTGACTTGCACCTTCTGCAAGCATCCAAACTCTGACACTATCATCGCAGATGTCAAGTCATCACATTACCCAACGAATTTAGCTAAGGCACCAAACATTAAGGCTCCTCCATTGATTTTTTTGTAGCTTCGGGAGGTATTCCCACTAGAGGCTAAGGTGTCAGACATGTGGGAATTTTTGTTGACACTAGTTTTGAATTTCATTTCAATGAAATCAACCTAGAAATGAGGCTAGGTCCTCATGGGAAATTTGATGGGATTTGTGGATTTTTGTGGGGGTGCCACACCGACAAAGAGGATTAAAATAATCTAATTAATTGTTGAGTTTAGAAAGGGATCCTAAAGTCACTCATTGGAATCCCATATAAAGGAGATATGTCATTGTGACATTAGATCATCATTGTGGAAAAATGAAGTATTGGTGATCTCAACAAGGGAAAGTATGCAAGGTGGATAATTTGGCCCTAAAGATAGAAGCAAAGAAGGTCGCACATGTGGAGTGATTTTTTCATGCCATATGTGGTTTGTAGGAGAAAAAATTGTGTATATATGTGGATTGCATAAGGACAAATCATATATAGGGTATACACGATTTGCAATGGAGAAAATTGTATATATCCATGGGTTTTCAGTTGGTGATTCATGTATCTAGTTTTCTGGGTAGGTACAGATTCGTACAGGCTGACAGGCGATGTCATAAATTCATACAGGCGATATACAATAGATTCTTGGGAAGAGGATATTTCCATATATTGTTGAGGTTTTGTTTTCTTGTTTTTATATTGGAGGACAAGGTTGTCCTCATATTTGGTGATTTTGAGAGGACCAATTTTGTCCTCAGTTTTGGTGACTTTGGGAGGACTAGTTTTGGTCCTCAAATTTGGAGAATTGGATAAAGTTATAGAACAAAAATATTTTGTCTCTTGTGTATTGATGATTCATCTATGATCTTGTTGTTTTCACTGATATATTTTCTAGTCAATAATTTCAGTGTAAAGTTGTTCAGTGAAGTTAGATCACTAGGAAGCAATTTTCAGATCTTAAATTAGTCACATAGAGTTGCATGTGAAAGTTGACATGGTATCAGAGCTTGGGATTTCAAGATAAGGGGATCATCTTGAGACACTTTGGTGGCTAAAAAACTGGAAGAGTTTTGTACTTGTTTGTGTTATAGGCAGGTAAATATGGTGAATAGATTGAAGCTTGAGGATAGGTTGGAAGGGGCAACCAACTTCTGGGTTTGGAAGGAAAGGGTTCTCCTTCTATTGGAAGAGAATTACCTCAAGGAGTATGTTGAGGATGTGGTTCCTAGCCCAAATGATCTAGTAGATTTGGAATTAGGCCTACATTTGGTCTTCAGTCGGTTTACCACAACCTTCTATCGATCTCTTGTTGGTTGACTTCTTGACTTGTTTTTTATCACTTTGACTTCGACTTTATTGGTCAGATTATTCTCCCAGTCGATCCACCTCACTACAAAGTATATAATAACCCAAAAAAATCCGATAGAATGGTAGTGAGAGGATACTCCCAAGTTGAAGGAGTCGATTTCAGTGATGTTTTTTCACCTGTTGTAAAATCAACTTTCATTAGAGTGCTAATGTCTCTAGCTGCAGAATTTGACATTGTAATAGAGAAAATGGATGTGAAGACAACGTTCCTACATGGGGACCTGGAAGAAGAAATCTACATGAAATATCCTGAAGGATTTGTAGTAAAGGGAAATAAATCATTGGTATGCAAACTGAAAATATCCCTTTATGGTCTAAATAAATTACCAAGGATGTGGTATCAAAAGTTTGACACATACATCCTTAGTTTGAGATTTGTGAGAAGCAAAGTTGATCATTGTGTATATTCCAAGGAAGAAGGTGGGTGCTTCATATATGTAGCATTGTATGTCGAAGACATGTTGCTATTTGGAAACCACATGGATGCAATAAAGGAGGTGAAGAAACAACTATCCTCCAAGTTCAACATGAAGGATCTCGGTGCATTGAACTTCATTCTAGGAATGCAGATTAAGAGAGATTGGGCAGTTAGAAAGCTCTACTTGAATAAAAAAAAGTATATTGAAACAGTTTTGAAATGTTTCAACATATAGGATTGCAAACCTGTAAGGTGCCAATTCCAATGGGAGTAAGGGTAACTGTTGAATAGTGTCCAAAGACATAGGAATAAATAGAGGGCATGGCACATGTCCCCTATGCAAGTTTCATTAGTAGTCTAATGTATGTGATGGTCTGCACTCGACAAAACATTTCCCATGAATTGGGAGTGTTGAGTAGATACATGTCGACACCTAGAAAAGAGAACTAGACAATTGTCAAGAGAGTATTCATGGATTTGTGTGGCAGACAAGATTATGCTATATGATACCAAGGAAAACCTGGAGGTGATAGTGAAGTAGATTTACATGGCTTTGTCAACACCGAATGGGACGGAGATTTGAATCTAGGAAGGTCAACCAATAGATATATGTTCAATATGTTTGGTGGAGCAATAAAATGGATGAGTAAGTGATAGGAGGTCGTAGCCTTGTCAAATAAAGAAGATGAATATATGGTAGCCACTAATGGAAGAAAACAAACAGTATGGATGGGATAATTATGTTCATGGATCAGGTTTGAGAAACAAGATATGGATATTAATTGTGATAGTCAAAGAGCAATATGTCTAGCAAAGATCCTAGCTTATCATTCCAAGACTAAGCATATTGATGTACAATGCCATTTCGTAAGAGACATGGTGGAAAGAAACAAGGTGTTGTTGGAGAAAGTAGAAACATTGGAAAACATAGTAGACTCTTTGACAAGGTCTATGAGTGTTGCGAAGTTCTCTTGGTGCCAAGAGGCAATGGGAATTACTGCCCTGGGTCCATGAACAAAATTTCAGGAAACTCCTGGTTCAACAAAGAAGAAAACAAGTGGGAGAATGTTGGGTTGTTATATTCTTTGCAATGAAATTCTAGTTGACGGGGATAGACTAGGGGAATAAGTCAACCAAGAAAGTTGAAGTGATCAACAAAAATTCAATAATTCACCTGACAAGAGGTCGAAAGGAGGTCATGGGGAAACTGTTGAAGACCAAATCTAGGTCGACCAGTAGTCGACTAGTAGTCAACTATAACAAAATCCAGAGATTCGTGGGATTTGTAGCGAATGATCTGCGTGGATCTGTAACCATTTTTTGGGAACCTTTCTTTAGCGTTTTTCCTACTATAAAGTATATAAATGAAATCATGTTGTAATTATATTAAGTTAGTGAGCTAATCAATAATCGTGAGATCAATGTTTTAGTTGAGGTTGTTGGTCATGTAAGTGTAAGCTAAATTGGCTGCAGGGTTGTTCTTGTGTAAGAAAGAGGGTATGATGTGAATTGTGTCTTAGGTGTAGACCAATGTTAGGCATGTAACCTTTTATTCTAAATGAATAATATAATAAGAAAGAAAGACTCTCAAGGAATGCTAGTTTTCCTATTTGGGTTTCCAAGGTAAAATATCTATGTACTGTGTGATTTCTTTGTCATTTATTTTCTATATTAAATCTATCTTCCTCTCTTCTACTAGGTTTAGCTTGGAATCCTATTTTAATAATAGTTTTCACCACAAAAACAAATTGCACTTGAATCACCAATTCGTTTGATTTCCCTTCAAAGAACTCACTGCAACACTTACGAAATGCAACAACTCGAAACAAACCATACCTTTCCAACAACATCCTTTGTTGAAACCATGTTCTAAGTCTAATGTCTTGGACCTCCGCTTGCCCAATGAACTGTCTCTCTGCATGAAATCCCCTTAATCACTATCTGTAGCTCCACAAATCTACAAGAAATTCATTGTGATACAAAGATTAGTCCATCCCTCCATTTTGTTAGTGATATTTGTGTTCCTGTTATTAAATGAAAGTTGGTTGAAGTTGTAAGGCCAAGATTGGATGAAATAGAGGCAGAAGGAAAACTTCCAGAGTCCCTGAAATAGTCAGGAGTCAAATTATCCTAAGACAGAATGAAGAAATAACAAGAAAATTCATATCCTTGTGCATATAAGACAAGTTTGAAACACTCGAGTTCTTATCAGAGGTAAAAAAAGATCTTTTCATGCACAAAAGGGGGCTAGCAATATTGGCCAGGGGAACTATCACAATACTGTGGCCTAAAAGCACAATTTTAATAGTTTTCCAGACCCTGAAACACTGAGTATTCAGATCGCATCATGTGTTCAACCTTTTATATCAACGATCGTCAAAGTTCCCCATCGAAGTCATATTAGAACATATCTTCTAGACCAATTTAATGAGACACCTGTAATCAACGACCTAGATTTAAGTAAACACACCCCTCGATCAACAATCAAGATCTAATCTCACATCTTGCAGCCTCCCGACAAGATGTCACGTCATCCTTCCCGTGGAGCACCGCCAGACCCAACCAAAGGATTCCATTGTAACACCCTGTTTCCCCCTGATTGTAAATATAACTGAACTGGCCAAGGACTATGGCAAAACTCATAAGTATGAATATGTGCTGTAAATGGACCTGCAGGAAGAGGTCAATGAATGTAAATGATAGTTGAATTATTGCAGGACTGCTGAGAGGGGATGTGCAGAAAAGAGACCACGATGGTGGTGGAGGGCACCTTGAAAAAGGGGCGTTAACTTCCACCAAGAATTGAATACCGTATTTGGACTCCACTGGCCCGGAGAACCAAAAGTGGCTCGCTAGCCCTGAAATAAATGCCTTGCAGGCTAGTAGGTTGATGTCTTGATGAAGGATGGGGAGGTGAACCGCCTATCCGTAGAGCCATCATGACTGACCGACGCGAGGGTAATCGTTCCACACACAACCTCGCGAGAGGATAAGGCATATGGCAGAAGCGATTGCAAGGGGCAGACGCGAGGGGAACTCTGGAAATTTTACGCAGAGTGAGTGATCGCAGAGAGGCAGGATTGCAACCTTCGCTCCTGGGCACTGGCAGATAGAGAGACGTAGGTCTCAAGACATCGTGGTCTCAGCTCGGGGGTGGCTAGTGGTAAATCCATTAGGAGTCACTACGCCTACGGTTGGGTGGAAACGAGCACCCCTCTCAGCAGTCGCTTCCATTGCTGAAGTTATTTCTGATAAGTGTTTTGCTTATACTGCATTCTGAAATTTATATGCTGTCATATATGTTCATGGACTGTGGAATTGTAAATGTCTCCTATGAAGGAATTGTCTGTACAACAATTGTTAATATGGAATAGATGTTAGTTCGCATAACTTGTGAATTTGTAGATGATTTTAGCATAAGAATGACCGCGTAGTGCTTGATACGAATGAGTTGATATATGCTTAACACTGAGGAAACTGTGCTGGACTTGTGTTGATAAATGAATCTAATCATGCCCAGCCGCTCTCGGGAAGTTGTCTTCCTTTATCTGTTCCCGGGAATGACCCGGTAAGGATCTTTTCACAGAGATTTCCCCCCCCCCTCGGAAAGGTTCACCCAGAACCCGGAATAAGGATTCAAATGCACAGGTCTTATTAACCCTGTACGAGGAGGAACGATCCTATTAAGGTTCCGAGATAGTAGTATTGTGAGATGAAATAAGTCGACGGATGAGATCTTGTCGGAGTACCCATGGTCATTCATGACCATTAGATTGACGAAAGTAATGCAGGCGTTACATGCCTTGCCTTCTATCATCGTGGGCAACGAGAGATTGGGGTCGTAAATCCCAAGACCCAAAAGAATGAATCTGGACCGTTAGATCTCGGTTCACATTACCTGTCAGCCGTTGGATCCGGAGAAGCTGCGCAGAGGTTAAGCGCAGGGGTAGGCATGCGAGGAAGAGGTCTGAGCTATCAGATCTAGAGCAGAAATCTCGTAAGCCGTTGGATCGGGAAGAGTTGCACGGAGTATAGCCTATGGTAGGGAAGTGTGTAGGAGGAATGATCTGAATCGTCGGATCCTATAATCATAATCTCGACAGCCGTCAGATCTCGAGAAATTGCACTGAAGTTACACCCTAATGTGCAGAGAAAGAGTCCTAGCCGTTGATCTCGGAAGGACACGTGTCGACATCCCGGAGAATTCGTTGGGATAATAGATTCATCGGGGTTTTGTTGAGTCTGATAATCGAGGCCTTGTGGTTCTCGAAATCCCGAGAATGAATCCTAGCTGTTAATCTCGGCAGGACACGTGTCAGCGTTCTGGGAGGCCTCGGGATTTCTCTCATTGGAGAATTAGGGGTGTAGAACCGTTGCAATAGGAAATCGCGATCCGCGATTTCCCGATGGGATATGAGCCGTCCAAATAGCAGGGACACGTGGTAGAGGATCCCGAAGAGTCGGAGATCGGGGAATCAGGGTTCCCGGAGACAAGAGGTTTGTGCACAAGGAAATCGCGATACGCGATTCTCCGATACAATCAGGACCGTCCATCATGTGAGGGACGCGTGTTAGTGGATCTAACATAGTCAGGGTTCGGCATATCAGGGTTTTCGAATGCAAGGAACTCTTGCCATACGGGATCGTGAACTGTGAAACCCCGATGAGTGGGAGCCAACTGTCAGCCCAGTAGCGGAGGAGGACGGAGCTATAGGGAGGATGCGTGTCAAGCACCCAGAGAAAGTCGGGAATCGGGATATTGTGGGTCCCGTGGACGTGGGTCTTGTGACAAGGGAAACCTCGTAGCCCTGACGGGGATAAGGTAGTGGTCACGGAGTCGGTCATGTGGACCAGGGGCTAAACTAGTGGGGGCAAGCGTGATCAGAAAGGCGCGTCGCGAATCGGGAAATCGCGAATTCCGTGGACATGTGTTTTGTGTCATCACAAATGCCGAAATCCCGATGGGAGGTTATACGGCGGTGGTCCCATGGTAAATGGTCACATGGGATATTGTATAGCCTAGAGGGCTAATGCATTAGGGGCATATCGGGGATCGGAGAGTCGCGAGTTCTGAGGACTCGTGAATTACAACATCAGAAATCCTGAAACTCTGATAGGAGTAGCCCCGAAAGAAGGTAAGACCACGGTCGTAAAGACAGTGAATCACAGGCTGAGCCTAGGGAGCGAATGCTTAAGGAGCGCTTCAGAATTCGGAGGAAATCGCGAGTTATGGGGGGGTGAATGAATTTTTACTTTCGAAACCCTGAATCCCGATATTGATCTAGGGATTGGCACTTCGCTAATGAGGGTTTCTAGAGATTCATCATTATGGGAGATGAACCCCAAAATTTTTAAAAATAATGATAGTGGGTGTGTTACAAAGTGGTATCAGAGCATGGTTACAACACTCGACCTGACTGGGCTCATGCACCAGTCGCACCAGTCGTGCATAGACCTCATATGAAACACTCCTATGAGGAGTAACCCCTGACTTAACTATCTTATCCAGGATTAAAAACTTGGAATATGAACACCCGACTGTGCATGCATGCGAAAGAATTATGGAATTATGCACAAATTATGAAATATATTTAATTCTTGACTAATATCTAGCGTTTGTCTTCACACTCAAGCGGACGATCAACTGCGGGAATCTACAAACGCAGAGTATGGTGACTCACCAAGAGGTGGGAGAAGGCTCCCACAACAGAGACGAAGAGTCTGACGAAAGAAGAGCAGTAGGAACCCCTATAGACTTAGCTGAGACAGTGAGGAGTCTCATGGTCGAATTGCAAAGCTGCAAGGCCGATAATGAAAGGATGATGAAAGAACAAGAAAAGAAAACTGAAATTAATGCAGTTCTACTGCAGAGCCTATCTGACCTACAACGACAAATGCAACACGAACCTGAGATGCAAAATCATGGTCGTGTCAGCGGCCACACTAAGAGAAGCACATCCAGAAAGGTCCACCCCAGAGGTAAAGGACCAATGCTAGATGATTCCAATAAGAAGGAATTCAGTGATTCAAAAGGTTCTTCTAGCAGCAGGATCAGTTCCTATTCTTGCAGAAAACAGAAGAAGCAAAAGAATTCCAAGAGTCATAAATTTGAGGAATTTAAAAAGGCCAAACCTCCTTCCTTCGACGACAAGATAAAGAAGGGAGAGGAGGCTGAGGATTGGCTACTTGGACTAAAGAAATATTTCAGAGTCCATGACTTTTCAGAGAACTTGAAGGCCCGAGTGGCCACTTTCAATCTGAACGGAAAGGCTTCCATCTGGTGGGAAGACCTT
>JZKD02S1789041.1:741842-763224 GCA_000966675.3 Picea glauca | reverse complement strand
TACGAGGAGGAACGATCCTATTAAGGTTCCGAGATAGTAGTATTGTGAGATGAAATAAGTCGACGGATGAGATCTCGTCGGAGTACCCATGGTCATTCACGACCATTAGATTGACAAAAGTAACGCAGGCGTTACATGCGTTGCCTTCTATCATCGTGAGCAACAAGAGATTGGGGTCGTAAATCCCAATACCCAAAAGAATGAATCTGGACCGTTAGATCTCGGTTAACATTACTCGTCAGCCGTTGGATTCGGAGAAGCTGCGCAGAGGTTAAGCGTAGGGGTAGGCATGCGAGGAAGAGGTCTGAGCTATCAGATCTGGAGCAGAAATCCCGTAAGCCGTTGGATCGGGAAGAGTTGCACGGAGTATAGTCTATGGTAGGGAAGTTTGTAGGAGGAATGATCTGAATCGTCGGATCCTAGAATCATAATCCCGACAGCTGTCAGATCTCGAGAAATTGCACTGGAGTTACACCCTAATGTGCAGAGAAAGAGTCCTAGCCGTTGATCTCGGAAGGACACGTGTCGACATCCCGGAGAAGTCGTCGGGATAATAGATTCATCGGGGTTTTGTTGAGTCTGATAATCGAGGCCTTGTGGTTCTCGAAATCCTGAGAATGAATCCTAGCCGTTAATCTCGACAGGACACGTGTCAGCGTTCTGGGAGGCCTCGGGATTTCTCTCATCGGAGAATTAGGGGTGTAGAACCGTTGCAATAGGAAATCGCGATCCGCGATTTCCCGATGGGATCTGAGCCATCCAAAAAGCAGGGACACATGGCAGAGGATCCTGAAGAGTCGGAGATCGGGGAATCGGGGTTCCCGGAGACAAGAGGTTTGTGCACAAGGAAATCGCGATACGCGATTCTCCGATACAATCAGGACCATCCATCATGTGAGGGACGCATGTCAGTGGATCTAACATAGTCGGGGTTTGGCATATCGGGGTTTTCGAATGCAAGGAACTCTTGCCATACGAGATCGCGAACCGCGAAACCCCGATGAGTGGGAGCCAACTCTCAGCCCAGTAGCGGAGGAGGACGCAGCTGTAGGGAGGACGCGTGTCAAGCACCCGAAGAAAGTCGGGAATCGGGATACTGCGGGTCCCGTGGACGTGGGTCTTGTGACAGGGGAAACCCCGTAGCACCGATGGGGATAAGGTAGTGGTCACGGAGTCGGTCATGTGGACCAGGGGCTAAACTAGTGGGGGCTAGTGTGATTAGAAAGGCGCGTCGCGAATTCCGTGGACATGTGTTTTGTGTCATCACAAATGCCGAAATCCCGATGGGAGGTTATACGGCGGTGGTCCCATGGTAAATGGTCACATGGGCTATTGTATAGCCTAGAGGGCTAATGCATTAGGGGCATATCGGGGATCGGAGAGTCACGAGTTCTGAGGACTCGTGAATTATGACATCGGAAATCCCGAAACTTCGATAGGAGTAGCCCCAAAAGAAGGTAAGACCACGGTCGTAAAGACAGTGAATCACAGGCTGAGCCTAGGGAGCGAATTCTTAAGGAGCGCTTCGGAATTCGGAGGAAATCGCGAGTTATGGGGGGGTGAATGAATTTTGACTTTCGAAACCCCGAATCCCGATATTGATCCAGGGATTGGCACTTCGCTAATGAGGGTTTCTAGAGATTCGTCATTATGGGAGATGAACCCCAAAATTTTTAAAAATAATGATAGTGGGTGTGTTACATCCATGTGGACATGTGGAACCTGCCACATACACATGTAAATGTCTTGAAATTGGGTGACACATTTCCTACTTCCCTACTACGTCATTGTCAACATGAGCCAGTGAGAAGTCACCATGCATCCAGGGTGACTTTGGCGTAATGTTGTTCATTTCCTTAGACAATTTTTTCTTTCAACCATAGTGAGCTCAACGACTCTCATTTGATATCTTGTTCCCCATATCAATGGTCGATATATGGTCTCAGAGTTCCCTCATTGGTGTCATGTTGGAAGATCATACCTCAACCACTCTGATGGGGTACCTACAATGGTGAGTCCTGATCTTCTCTCAAACCTTTTTCAAGTGGAACAAATCAATGGTCCAGATATGCTCCCAAGTATCAAATCCTCTCAGCCAGGTGCCATGTCATTCCCACCATCGAAGCTCTATCAAAGCCAATTTGGAGCTGCCATGTGGACATGTGGAACCCACCACATACACAGGTAAATGTCTTGAAATTGGGTGACATGTGTCCCATATGTCTACCACCTCAACGCCAACGCAGACCAATGAGAAGGCACCACGTGTCCAGGCTGACATCAATGTGATAATGTTCATTCCTTAGCCAATTTTTTTTATCTTGGTCGAGCTATATCGATTTCCCTCATGCATCATCGGATTTCCCCTTGCAACTCTAGATTGATGGTCGAGATGCAGTCTCAGATTCCCTTCATCAAAGTCATGTTTGGAGTCTAGATCCATACCCTTCTGGTGGTCTCCTTTGATGGACGACCCATACCTGCTCTCGAGCCCTTTTCAAGTAATATCGATCAATGATACATATATTATATTGGGCCTCAAAATCATCTGGGTTAGGTGTCATGTCATCCCTCCAGTGGAGCCCTATCGGAACTATTCAAACATTACCATGTGGACATGTGGAACCTGTTGGATGCACAAGTGAATATATTAAAAGAGGGTGACATGTGTCCTTATTTTCTTCCTCTTCATCTTGTTCATGGGAGCAATATAAGTCTAGCACATGTCCAACATCAGTGAGACAATATTTTACTTAGCCATTTTTGGCTTTTGGTCGATCACAAATCAACAAATTCCCTTGTTTCGATGAAATGTCAATGATAGAGATCATAGTGGACGTCGTCAGTGGAGAAAATGAAAAGAGAGTTTCTAGATACACATAGTAATGTTGACAACAATGTCATCATTTCCAAAATGCAAAGAGATGACAACTCAACCATCCAACGCAACACTGTCAGGGAAAACCATCAGCTACCACGTGGACATGCAGAACCCACTGTATATACATGTCAACATCCCAAAAATGGGTGACACATGTCCTATCCTCTGTGCCACATCAATATCATTGTATACTAGTATAATGTCACCATGTATCCAAGTTTATGTCATCATGAACGTCAAATCCCTTAGTTTATTTTGGTTTATGGTCTAGCCAAATCAAGGTCCCTTATCGTTTCGAAAAATTATGAACGGTGGAGATCATTGTATACGTCATCGTCAACAAAAGGTGATGAACATTCCCCAATGCAGGTTATCCTTGATCACCCCGACGATGACTTCATTGAAGAGAGGGAAGGTTCAGCTAATTAATGACCCATATCAAGTCGCGTTCCAGATCAATGGTTCAATTTTAATTTTAAACGTCAGGGAATTTTAGGCTCATCAGTCCACGTATCAATGGCCCTGATTTAATCAGGTATGCAATGGAGGGTTTATATTCATGGGAAGATGGATGGCCTAGATTTAATCACAGTTATATGTGGACCTTCGATGCTTCGATGACCGATACATCGATCATCGGGGTTGAATTCCAAATATATGAAGTTTCATTTTTAAAGATCAACAATTGAGATCGATCTGACGACTATTGAGTTGCACAATCCTTGTAGTTAGGATTTTGAGCTTCCATCCAAAGAGGAAAATGATTACAGATATTTATAAGGAGCATAGCATGACAAATTTCTCAGCCTACAGGTTCCCAGCTACCCCACAATCTCAACATAGCATAATTCATGCATGTAAAAGTAATTAATTTTGACCAGAGGGGAAACCATTCAAGAAATCAAGAAGCAGTAAATCATTTCAAGAAGATGGAAATTGTTTCAAGAAGTGGTTTTAGGGCATGAGCGAGAGGAATAAAAGACAATGAGACCACCCATTTTGAAGGTTGACAATGAGAGCACCAGAGCTATTAGACCACATAAAACTTGAGCAAATTTAGTTGGTAAATGCAGCAGGTAACAAAGATTCATCCCCTGCGTTTAAGTTTCAATCTATAATTCCTTCTTTATAGTGTTTGTGTTCCTATAAATCATTTCCTCCCATTTTTTCTTTCTTGTATGATGTTGTGGAAAGACTTGAAAATAAAATCCATACAAAAGTGCATTCTTCATGTTTAGTGTTACTGTATGATGTCTAGTAATAACACATAAGTGATTTCCTCTGAATGTATGACCACTTCTCATTATTTTCTTTATGCATTTGAATGATATGTGTTATCAAACAAGTTGTAGGTTGGGTAAATCCCGACCCAACCACCAATTGGTGACAACTAGGAGGGAACCTACCCACTGTCACCTTAGGTAGGTGTCCCCGTAGATTTAAAGGTGAGGTAATCACCTCAAGGGGGGAATCCCGGTGACCCTAGGGGGAATTGAGATGGAAAGTGATAAGTATGAGTGGATTTCACTAGAGTTCAATTCTATATGGTATGAGGATCTTGGGAAAGAGTGTTGGGAAGTTTCAAGGGTTTCCAAATGAGTTGAGCGACCTACCAAGTATGAACATCTTCCAGAGACACAAGGAAAACAATGCATATAATGTAGTATGTTAGTTGGAAAAGTAAGTTAATCTTGCTTTTCCTAATTGCAATATAGTCGAGGATGCAATATAAAGTTCTAAGCATATGATAAAATAAACAAGAGGTAAGATAGTAAAAGCTATCTCAACTCACCAATGATTAAGCAATAACTTTAGCACGAAGAGGGATGCTGAAACAAAGAATTTTCTACAATGATGTTGTTAGCCTTATGGATGTAGAAAACTAAGCATAAAAATAGAAAAATCAGCCACAGGAAACCACCTCTAACTATCCCAATAGGTGCACTAGGCCTAGTAGAGAGTTAGGGTAAAGTTAGGGATAAATCCTAGGGTTAGTTTAGGAATTATCAAGTATTAGAGGGTTAGTTTTTTGTAGCCCTAATGGCTGTAGGTTAGTTTTTTAACAGTAGAAAAAAAATTGGGTTAAAGGGGATGCGTCAATGAGGTAAGGGAGCCAAAGGTTCAAAGAATACTTTCCCAAAAAGACAACTTTAAAACTTCAAATTTGTACATTTACCAAGGAAACAATTTATTTCTCCAGCAACAAGTAAATGACTAGTGCCTTCAATTAAAGGGTTAATGGAGTCAAGAAAAGAAAGAGGTAGAGGTACTATCTCCTTGGGGATGTAAATCCTCTTACTCCCTAAGGCAAGTATCTCTAGCTAGGGTTTAGGCTAAGAGGATGTATGCCCTTATACTTCCCTTAGAAAACCCTTGTTACACCAATAACATGTAAGCATAAAGTGATGGAGACTAAGGTGGGGGTGTATTCCCTTATACTTTCCACCTAGCTCTAGCAAATAACCTTGACTTAAACAATAAATGATAGCAACAACGTAAAAACCTTATCAATTCAAGGAAAAATCTAAGACAAACCACAGCAATAGCAAGAGAATAGACTTCCAAGTCTAGAACATCACTTCCATCAACCAATAATCCAAGAGATAATCATAAACAAGTGCAAAAGAGAGAGAGAACTAGCCAAACATAGTGAAAATTTCAGTCCGATGCTTCTCCAAATGGGAGAGTTGTGTTATGAAATGAGATCTTATGATCTCCATTTATACAAAATGTCTCCAAAATAGTTTTTCCACATAATATTAGGGTAAACCACAAGACTAGGGGTCAACAACCCTAATCTTTCCCCTTTACAACATAACATTAAACAATTCACTTTAAAATTTACTTTTACACACAAACAAACCCTAATTCAAAGTGACATCACCCCTTTAGGGGACATTAGGCTTCCCAAATCCACATGTCAAGAATCCAAGTCACTTCCTTCATGGTCAAAGCCTCATTCTCCTGAAAATTCCATGTTTCAATGAGTGGTAAGCTCAACACCAAACCCTATCCCTCCTAGATTGTGTCATGCCTCTAAAGGTGACGTTTTGCCTCTCCTAGTAAAAATATTTGGCATGTGAGGGATAGGTTATGTCATCCACAATGTCTTCCATGCCTTCGAAGGAAAGTCTCTCTCATTCGACATGCAGACCCTTAGTATCCACTTATAGGCTTCAAGCCCCATGGAAGCCCAAGTTAGGCTTGTTCCTCCAAAACTGTCCACCAAATAGGTCTTGCAAAGACAAATATGAACACCCTACAAGGATCTCAAGTCAAAATATCATGATGAGTAAACCAAGTCAATAAATGAGACACCTAAGCATCTGCATCAAATATTACACTGTCAAACAATTAAGTGCTCAAATACATTATGCGACATGCCAAGCTTGGATATGGGAGGGTTGATGAGGTGTCCTATTGGGTAGATCTTTCTCTAGGTCAAGGAGTGTTTCCAAGATATCCCTCTCTAATTTGTGTAAAGTGGGTGAAGTGGTTAAAGGTAGAGACTCAATGGGCATGGGGTTCATGACATACAAGGGGTTGTAGTGTCTCATTCATGGGTTCCTTTGTAGAGGGTGTGTGGCACCTTCGTTTGTAATGAAATTTTTCCAAGCTCATTGTTTTTCCATTTTTTGTTTCTTTCAAAATTTAGGGACAAGTTAAAGGCCACTGTCCTGGCATGGTGTCCAGATAATGACAGTGCCATTCACAAATACCTAGTGGAAATGAGAAGGTTGGCTCGTGATGAGACCCTATTTCTCTCATCCATGCAACTGAGATCCATTACCCTGGCTTGGTGACCAAATGATGGTAATTTCATACCAATAAATATGCATGATCATGATAGGCCAGCTTGTAATGAGACCTCCTATCCTCCAACTAACCCTTTAAGCATTCATAATGATTATTCTAATGGGTACCCCTTTTCTTACAGATAAGAATTTCATTTCTTTCTTGGGGGATCCCTGGGTGAAGCATTTGGAAGTTTTATATATAGGATTTAATATTTTACCCAACAACAATCCCTCTGGGCCTTCATCCCCTTCTTCCACTAGAATGAGGGACAACCCCTTCTTGGTTCAATACACCCTAAAGTCCCAAGAGATTAAAAAAACAGTGGGTTTAAGTGATGAAAAGTGGTAAGTATGGTTGTGAAAGATACTATGGATCTTCAAGGGAGTTCATAGTAGCAAACCCATCACCAAGGAAGACCACTTACTAGGGAACAATGTCAACCACCAATGTGAAGCATGGAAAAATGCATAATTTCCAAGCATATGTCATGATATCTAAAGTAGTCTAAGATACAATTTACTCAAATGCCTCAAATATTCAAATGGAGCTCACCATAATACCTGACTTGTACCTCATGGAGAAAGGCCTAGTGCCTCTCAGAAGCTATCTAGTGTGGTTGATGCCATCTGAAAATCTACGACCTCTGTGGTGGTGTGAAGGGTCTCCATCTGTGAAAAAGGATACTGCTAGTCATGTAATCTCATGACTCTCCATATATGGAACATGAGGGCCTCAAGACATAATCTCCTTAATTATCCCACAAAATGGGGATAACAATATGCAGAGGGTACCTCCTTGAATTTGAATGTATAAAGATGTTAACTATTTGAAGCATGTGTTATTGATATGTTTCCACTTGTTAGAGTTGTTGAATTCTCAATTGCTGAATAGATTGTTTATTTCCCCTAGGCTACAAGATTCATTCTTAGCAGTGCCATGTATGTTTAGTTTTCTCTTCCTCTAACCCATCATCTCATCCTCCTTTTAAGATTGGTTGTCTGAAACACTCACAAACATATGCCTATGACAGTTGAGGGCATTTATCAAATGAAATGAGAATTTTTTAAGGTCCAATAATTTCAGAAGAGAAAGAGAGGGAAAAAATTCACAAATAATTGCACAATTACCTTATTGCAAATATGGCCTTAAGATTCATCCTGAATCTTGGCCACTGGGGTGCCTTGATATCATTCCAACAACATCCCAGAACATCTCGAGGGATAACATCTGAAATGGTACCGTTTCCGGGGATGTAAGTTGAAAAAGTATTCCCTGGGGATACAACATTGTAAGCTTTGAGACTTGATGGTGAACATGCCTTGGGAACTTGGCTGTTAATATTTCACCTTGTGACTCCATAGAAGGACAATCTAGCCTCTTCTATAAGACATACCAGAAGCCATCATGATTCTATATTCAGATCCATAAAATCTTGTCACTTTGAGAAATGTCAAAGAAAATCAGGTCTCTTCTTTTTTAGGTAACCCTTATTTATAAATATTCCCTTATATTGTTCATCAAAGTGTTGTATCATTATATATGAATGATATATCTAAAGATTCACTTTCTTCTTTAAAATCTACACCAGAACATTTGATAGAGATTCAAAATTCTCTAGATTTTGTTGGAAAAGAAGTTTTGGGATACAATTTGGGTAGAAGAGGTGTGCGTAGAAGAGTTGTGCAGAGGAAGAAGAAAGACTAGGGAGCGTGCAGTTGAGGTGCATCCATAAGTACAATGCAGAATGAGGGAAGAATAAATCAGAGAGAAGAATAAAGAAGGAGACGAAAGTGGGAAAGAAGGAAGTATGACAACTCGTTGTGCTAAAGTTAGAAGGACGTGCAAAATTAGGAAGAACAACAGTCAGAGTGCAAAAGCAACATGCAGACAAAAAATCCAGTGAAAGCAACCTGAATAGCCAGTTAACTGGATTAGTTATGCATTTTAATATGGTTTTGGGATGAACAAAGCAGGGTTTTAATCCCTAGAATGTATCTATAAATATGTAATAGGTTGGGAGAATACGGGTTCCTTCGTGTGGTTATTCTCGAGGAATTTTGTGGAGTCTATTCCCAATTGTCAAGAGCTCCTATCTATAAGAAAGGAGATAGGATAGGCTGGGAAGGGAGAGAGTCGATATCTGAATGTTAAGAGATGATGAAGAGAGAGAGAGGCTTTCACTATAGAACGACTAGGCTAGGATATATGAATATAACCATGATATATCTTTGTAATCATAGTGCACAAGCCTGAAGCAATTACCAAACATACAATAAAGAAGCCAGTGGTTGTGGACGTAGCCGAGATTTGGGTGAATCACATTAAATCTTGTGTTAAATTTATTTTGTGTGATTGTTCATGGATTTTGTTTGATGTTTATTACTTTAGAATTGTCTTATGTATAATCATTGCACCATTTATATGAATGGTAAAGTAATGGGTTATGTTGAAATCGAGAATATAACGAAAATATGAACCTAAAATCTCTAAGTAGCTCTCAAAGGATAAAGACAGAATGAATAGAATGGTCACCTTCCATTCCTCACTAATACAAAAACTTGGTTCTTCCAGTCCCAATAGATATCTCAGGCGAGACTTCATTTGCGCATGCAGGTGATGCCAAAAGGGACGATGTCTAAAGGGTTTTGATGGTCAAAGATAACTCGAACCTAGGGTCTTACAACCATGCACAGCGCCAACAAATGGTTTGATTTTCAAGAATTGGACTTTGCGATTGACGATGTTCGAACATAAGTCAAAATTTGCAATAAAAATTCAAATTATGAATCCTTTCTTAATTTGTTCCTGATTTTATCATTTATCAGTCAAATTTATCTTTAGAATTTCTATGTATTACACTAATAAAATTCTTTGTTTATGTTTGAACAAGGAAGAACAATCCTGGGGCTGAGAAAGGAGAGTTGGGTAGTGATCCAGAAGGGAGAGAAACTTGCACAATAGTCCAAATAATGGAAATACCACAAATAGGAGGAGAAGAACAAGAGTTCCAATCTAGTCTAGTAATAAAAGAATCGTTAAGTCCTACTCAGACTGGGTCCTGTTTCAAATCCACTACTCCATGTGCGTCACCACAATTAGATATAATAGTTGAAAACTTATCAAAATAACTTATAGTTAGTGTTAGGGACCTAACCTCCCTAACCCCTCACATAGATAGAATAATATATTTCCATGTAATAAAGGCTGGCATTAGTTAATAAGGCCTATTTAATAAATTGGAATAAGTCAATTTAAGAAGACCTGATAGAAGCTTCCGCTTCAAGAAGGATCTTCCTCTAGAATGATCTTTAGAAGATAGAATTAGTATAAATAAGAGTAGGAGTCATGAGAATTTTTTTCTTGAGAAGTATTGTTATAGATCACTGCTCCGTTGGAGGTTTCCCGCTCGAAGAGGCAAGTGAAAATTGTTTGCTATCAATAGAGGTATCATTTTGGTGTTGTGGTTTCATCTATAGTGTTTTTCCACTGTTACTCTCTACAATATTTATGTTTTCAACTATTATAATAGATCTAGTACCTTACAAGTGGTATGAGAGAAATTTCCTTGGAATATAATTGTGGGTTATTTTTTACAGGGTAGAGACGTATTCTGACGTCTTAAAGCGAGAGAGATCTGTCATTTAGCGCATAAATCCACAGTCGGGGAATCATACATGTAGGAACTACAAGTCGTACTTAAGCACACATTGTTGACCACCCTTGTAACCCCTGTTGGTACCCCTTCCATTGGTAGCACATCAAAAAACACTTGTATACAGATCAACCTAGATATCTTGAATCCCTCCATAGATAAACCAATCGGCCTCCTAACTACTATAGTTCCACCGATAAAAACACTCAGAAAGATACTCTCTAGTACCTGGGTAGTCAGGTAGTATGGATAAGGCCATAGTCTAGCCTCTTTAGTTGGTTCCTTGAGATATTGGGCCAAGTACTACTGTTGGAACCTGCACATTATGAAAGAGCTATAACACATGGAAAACCCTTGTTTGTAGAAACCTTGAATACCCTAACCTTTGGGACGGAAACATAAACAGACAAGAAAATATCTATTTCCATGCAACTGTGTCTCCTGCATTCTGGTTGCAAAATTCCGACACATTTTTCCCTATTAATAATTTGGGCATTCTAACACTGCAATATTATTGAAATCAGAGTATAACTCCACAGGAGTAAAAAAAAGTGTTTGGGGCCTGCCTGCACCCTTATTTGAGACCTATCCCATTGGACTCCTTTCTTCATCCTCATCACAATGATACCTATAATTTTTCAGTTTATTTCTTCCTATGGCCCCGACCACTCCCAATACCTCTACTGGGGACCTATTCCATTGGAATCCTCGTTTCGTCCTGATCCTAATGATACCTATCATTTTTTATCCTTTTCTTTCTGTGGACCCACCCGCCCTTTTCCACCACCTCTCATTTCCTGCTCTTCATGTGTTTTCCCCTCACCATGGTTACCACTCACACACAAGATCTTGAAAACGGTATCACTACCCACATCAACTCCCAAATTGACCACATGAAAGAGGAACTAAGGAAGGACATCAATTCCCACCTTTCCATCTAGCTTGCATCCCACCTTGAATCTCATCTTGACTCGTTTGCTGCCAAGGTCCTTGAAAAACTACCCATTCTTGGACTCCATTCATCATCTGACCCACCTTCTAACCTCAAAGGTAAAACTTCCTCCAATTCCCAACAATTTCAGTACAACCCTTTTCATCGTGATCTCCGTCTTCCATGAGTGGAGGTGAACAAATTTGATGGCTCAGATCCCACTAGTTGGGTCATTGAAATGGAACACTACTTCTACTTGCATGGATTCACTAATAACTTGGACAAACTTTGTTGTAGTGTCCTCTATTTGGATCTTGAACGTTGGTAATGGTGGCAATGGCGTCAAAAATCACGCCAAGGATATGTATCCTGGACATAGTTTATGGTTGAACTTTATGACCGCTTTGACACTGATACACACTCCCTAGGTTGTTTGACCAAATTGAAACATTCTCGTACCATGGAATAGTTTATCGCAACATTTGAAAAATTATTTTTTAGAACAAAGGGAATTTTTGATACTTTTTTCAAAGAATTCTTTATTAGTGGCCTCAAGGAGGAAATCCGCGCACAAGTCCTCATGACTCGCCCCCAAACTTGGTTGGAATATACTCAACATGCCAAGGAATCCCAACAGGTTATTTTCCCAACACTGCAAACCTTATTTCCCTTTACATCCTTTCCCTCCTACTTCGACCCCTCATCCCACCCCTCTCAAGATCCAAAAATTAACCCGGGAAGAAATGGATAAGCGCCAAATAAAGGGTCTTTTCTATAATTGTGATGAAAAATATTTTCCAGGGCACAATTGTAAGGAACATAAGTTGTTCATGGCCATATATGAGGATGTTGTTGATGACGAGACTAAGGATTCTCACGCAGTATAGCTCCCTGAGCCAGATAATATCACTACACCATCTGATGCACTAGAAGTTGAACCACTCATTTCCTTAAATTCACTCATTGGCTTCTCTGCTCCCCAAACCCTCAAGCTAATTGGATACATAAAAAAATGAAAGGTTGTCATTCTCATTCAAAGTGGTAGCACTCATAATTTCATTCATCGACGCATTGCTCAAGAAACCCATTGCTATATCCATGCAGTAAACAATTTTAAAATCATGATTGCCAATAGAGGTTGCATGAAATGCGGGGGGCATTGTAAAAATGTGCATCTCCAACTAAGTCAGTACAACTTGAAATCTCATATGTTTTCTATCGACATGGGTGGATGTGACATTGTGTTGGGTGCAGAATGGTTATGCACTCTCAGTCCCATCCTCATGGATTTTAAGGAATTGACCATGAAATTTCAACATGACTACCACTAGTATAAGTTCCAAGGCATCAAAATAGGCTCGCCTAATATCATCAGTTCCCATCGAATGGAAAATATCCTCAAAAGAGGTCATTCAAGAATTATTTCCCAACTCAATTCCATTCAAGTCATTAAGACACCATGTGTGCATCATGACCTCCAATCTATACTCTCCAAACACCAAAATATTTTTTCCACTCCCCATGGCCTCCCCCCTTCCCGTGGTGTTCATGATCATTACATTCCTCTAGTTCTGAGCATTCTTCCTTCCAATGTCTTCCCACATTGTCATCCCTTTTCCCAAAAGAATGAAATTGAGAAAATTGTTCATGAATTTCTCGACGTGGGTGTCATCTGCACTATAGAATGACTAGGCTAGGAGAGATGAAGATAACCATGATATATCTTTGTAAGACAAGTGCACAAGCCTGAAGAAATTACCAAACATACAATACAGAATCCAGTCATTGTGGACGTAGACGAGATTTGGGTGAATCACATTAAATATTGTGTTAACTTTATTTTGTGTGATTGTTCATGGATTTTGTTTGATGTTTATTAGATTAGAATTGTCTTATGTATAATCATTGCACCATTGCTATGAATGGTAAAGTAATGGGTTATGTTGAAATCAATAATATAAAAAAAATATGAAACTAAATTCTCTAAGTAGCTCTGAAAGGATAAAGAGATGATAAAGATAGAATGAATAGAATGGTCACCTACCATTCCTCACTACTACAAAAACTTGGTTCTTATAGTTCCAATAGATACCTCGGGGGAGGCTTCATTTGTGCATGCAGGTGATGCCAAAAGGGCCGGTGTCTAAAGGGTTTTGATGGTCACAGATAACTCGAAACTAGGGTCTTACAACCATGCACAGCGCCAAAAAATGGTTTGATTTTCGGGACTCGGACATTGCAATTGACGGTGTTAGAACATAAGTCAAAATTTTCAATAAAAATTCAAATTATGAATCCTTTCTTAATTTGTTCTTGATTTTATCATTTATCAGTAAAATTTATCTATAGAATTTCTATGTATTACACTAATAAAATTCATTGTTTATGTTTTGACAGGGCAAATCAATCCTCAGTCGTCAAACCTGATGCTTATCAAGATCGATGATTCATGGGATTTTGAGGATATGTAACTATGCAATGTTTAAATCATGCAATATTCATTTTCGTGGTTCCACTCTAGGACTTTGTCCTTCGATAATTTTTGAATATTTTATTCCAATTTGTCTCAAAACCCCAAACTCCCGAAGCCCGAAATCCATTCAACGAATATCTTCTCGCTTAAGGTTTTTATTCGAGACTTCATTCTTCAGGACTTCGAGCTCCTTGTCTATTGAACATTTTAAACTTGAATTCGTGAAGCTCTGGAGCCTTGAAGACATGAAGGATACATTTATTATGTAAAGTACACAACTGACATGTACAATGCCACCTGGTACCCTTGTGAAGGAGACACGTGGCACTCATTTTAGGTGTTTTTGGACACCTAGTCCACACATTTCAGGAGGACACGTGTCACCCATGTTTTTATGACACATAATCACATGTGATGCCATCCTTCCACATCAGTCTGGAAGAATGTTCTTCAATATATCATGTTTTTGATAGTTTTCAATAATGCTAAAGCATCGAACGTCGAAGTGACAAAGTGTTGAAGGTCGCCAAAGTTCCGAAGAAACGAAGTGCCAAAGTTCCCGAATTTATGAAGTACCAAAGCACCAAAGTGTTGGAGTGTTGAATATTAAAGGTTAAGTAAGGACTGATTAAGCTCAATTAAGGGTAAGTAATCACTTCACAACTCCAACCTTCAGGATAATTTTAAAATTCTCCATTCAAAAGCCCTGAAGGTCGAAGTACCAAAATACTTATTTTCACTAATCCAGATTATTAATGATAACTAAGCATGATTATGGTGAGATGTTTGAATAAGGTTGTCATCATCAGGTAATACGATTGTCAACTTTAGCATGATTACCCTGTCATTTGGATACAAAGTGTCAAATGTAGAATTAATTAGTGTTTTAATTCTGATTTTATAATATATCTGAAATCTATCTCATCTCTCTAATTTGTATTCACATGCTTTCTTTTTCTTACATGGGTAAATATTGTAAACGAAAAATCATGGCGCAAGGGAGTAGAAAAGCAAGTCCAAGATCAACCTGTAGAGAAGTTGAGCCCAAATTTGGATATTTCTCGAATATTACTTCTCGTTTAATAGGAAGTATCAAATCTTGGGCGCAGGTTTAAAAAATCCTCGAGGAAGAGAATTCCATGGTTTCTAATGATGAAAGCAAAGAGGAATACGTTTTAAATATAAACAATATCAAGAGGTCGCCAAGTCATAGTTCAAAAGAATTTACCCTTGGTACATAGAAAGGATTTTATATTTGAATTGAACGTTAATATGGAATCCCTTTAAATTCATAGTTGCATTACAAAAAATGCATGAATAGTATAAAGAGAAATAGAAAACAGTTGCATCTATGAGAAAATGAAGGAAGGATAAGCCTTAAAACAACTAACAAGCAATGAAGTTTCCAGAAGAAAGATAGATGTTCAAATATTTTGTAATATTCAGTTAGCCTATTATCTAAAATATTTTCTTCTATTTTAAGATATATACGTGTGGAAGTCTAATTGATTTTGGTTAAGAAAAAATTGTATAAATAAACACAGTCGAGATATGAAAAGGGATTTTCAGTGTGGATTTTTCTCGCTTGATGTAAAGAGAGACTTTTTAATACAAATTCTTACAGGAAGACATATATTCTACTTCTCATTTATTTGAGTTATGTGCTTTCTGTGTGTTTCTAATTTATCATAATTCATTTTCTTCACTCTATGGTGTTTAAGGAATGAATGACTACAATTTAGTAATACATATAATGTGGTTCACTTAATTAGATCTATATTCAGGTATAACTTTTCCTCTGTTTTACTGTGAGTGAAGCATGACCTGTATTTGTATATATTTTCTCATCTTAATTCATCTTTTAGACATACATTTCACATTCCTGCTATTGAAAATAAGGTAATATTTATTAGCATTAGATACCTTACTTTGTTTGTTAATTTTGTTTTTCTACAATTCTTCTTCCCGCCTCTTGATTATTCATAAAAACCCAAAGGAAGATAAATTTCCTCTGTATTTCTGAATTATTAGAGTATTGAAGTTTCATTCTAAGCTGAGGGTAGAAAGACATTGTGAAAGAAAACATTATTAAATTTGGATGCTCGACATTGTTCTGTGAGCCCATAATAAATCTCAAGAATAATAGAGGGAATGTTTTGGAGGCCGACTAAGAAAGATATCTCAGAATGGTTGGAAAGGAAGGAACGAGACTTTACTCGACAAGAGAACATAAACCCTCGAATGAATGACAAGCAATGGATGCAAAGGTATGTGTATAGAAAACTGCATGAAATTTTCTTTGGCGAATTTCCAACTATTCTGACTAACTGGAAGGTACCGAACTGTAGTGTCGAAGAATTGTACTCCTGAGTTGGTAAGAGAGATGAATTTTGTAAGTAACCCAACTACTCGCTCAGTTGATTTCTAGTTGGATAGCATATTAGAAGGATACATCATAGAATTTGTTGTAGATTTTACCCAATCTTACAGTGTTGCAGAAAGAGAAATTTTCAAAGGTTCACACGAAATGTTCATGAAATCATTAGGTATGTGGATAAAGATGTTATTTTGTGAAAATTGTGTAATGACAATGCAATCTTATTGTTAAGGGGCTTCGCGCACATAGGGGAACCAAGGGATGACAAGAGGATAGTCTGAGAACAAGAGAGAACGAAGGAAGAGATGAAGAAGGAAGGGAGGGACTGAGGATGTAGAGGACTCAAGGAGGTATACCAAAGGAAGAAGATGGGTTTGGAGTATTGCATAAAGGAAGGAGGTACAAGAGGAAAAAGTCTGAGGCTGAGAAAGGAGAGTTGCGTAGTGATCTAGAAGGGATATAACCTTGCACAATAGTCCAAATAATGGAAATACCACATATAGGAGGAGAAGAAATTGAGTTCCAATCTAGTCCAGTAATAAAAGAATAGTTAATTCCTACTCAGACTGGGTCCTGTTTCGAATCCACTACCCCATGTGTGTCACCACAATTAGAGATAACAATTGAAGACTTATCAAAAGCACTTATAGTTAATGTTAGGGACCTTACCTCCCTAACCCCTTACATAGATAGAATAATATATTTCCATGTAATAAAAGTTGACATTAGTTAATAAGGCCTATTTAATAAATTGAAATAAGTCAATGTAAGAAGACCTAATAGAAGCTTCCGCTTCTAGAAGGATATTCCTCTAGAATCATCTTTAGAAGATAGAATTAGTATAAATAAGAGTAGGAGATATGATAAGTTTTTTCTTGAGAATTATTGTAATAGATCACTGTTTTGTTAGAGGTTTCCCCCTCGAAGAGGCACGTGAAAATTGTTTCCTATCAATAAAGGTATTATTTTGGTGGTGTGGTTTCATTTATAGTGTTGTTCCATTGTTATTCTCTAAAACATTTATGTTTTCAACTATTATAATAGATCTGGTACCTTACATGTGGTATCAGAGAAATTTCCTTGGAATATAATTGTGGGTTATTTTTTTACAGGGTAGAGACGTATTCCAGCGTCTTAAATCTACAAAGATTTGTCCTTTAGCACATAAATCCACAGTTAGGGAATCATACACGCAGGAACTACAAGTGGTACTTAAGCGCACATTGTTGGCCACCCTTGTAGCCACTGTTGGTACCCCTTCGAGTGGTAGCGCATCAGAAAACACTTGTATACAGATCAACCTAGATATCCTGAATCCCTCTGTAGATAAACTGATCAGACTTCTGACTACTATAGTGCCATTGAGAACAACACTCGAAAAGATACTCTCTAGTACCTGGGTAGTCGAGTAGTATGGATTAGGGCACATTCTAACCTCTTTAGTTGTTGCCCTGAGATATTGGGCCGAGTACTACTATTGGACCCCGCACATTATCAAAGAGCTATAGCACATGGAGAACCCTTGTTTGTAGAAACCTTGAATAACCTAACCCTTGGGATAGAAACATAAACAAACCATACAATATCTATTGCCATGCAATTGTGTCTCCAACATTCACAAATACTTAGTGGAAATGAGAAGGATGGCTCGTGATGAGACCCTATATCTCTCATCTATGCAATTGAGAGCCATTACCCTGGCTTGGTGACTAGATGATGGTAATTTCATACCAATAAATATCCATTATCATGATAGGCCATGTTGTAATGAGACCTCCTATCCTCCAACTAACCCTTTAAGGATTCATAATGATTATTCTTATGGGTCCCCCTTTTCTTAGAGATAAGAATTTCATTTCTTCCATGGGGGATCCCTGGGTGAAGCATTTTCAAGGTTTATATATAGGATTTAATATTTTACCCAACAACAATCCCTCTGGGCCTTCATCCCCTTCTTCCGATAGAATGAGGGACAACCCCTTCTTTGGTCAATACACCCTAAAGTCCCAAGACATAAGGAACCAAGGGGTTTAAGTGATGAAAAGTGGTAAGTATGGTTGGGAACAATACTATGGATCTTCAAGGGAGTTCCTAGTAGCAAACCCATGACCAAGGAAGACCACTAACTAGGGAACAATGTCAACCACCAAGGTGAAGCATGGAAAAATGCATAATGTACAAGTATATGTCATGAAATCTGAAGAAGTCTAAGATACAACATACACAAATGCCTCAAATATTCAAATGGCACTCACCATAATACCTGACTTGTACTTCATGGAGCAAGGCCTAGTGCCTCTCAGAACATATCTAGTGTGGTGGATGCCATCTGAAAATATACGACCTCTGTGGTGGTGAGAAGGGCCTCCATCTATGAAAAAGGATACTGCTAGTCATGTAATCTCACGACACTCCATATATGGAACATGAGGGTCTCAAGACATAATCTCCTTAATTATCCCACAAAATGGGGATAACAATATGCAGAGGGTACCTCCTTGAATTTGAATGTATAAATATGTTAACTATTTGAATCATGTGTTATTGATATGTTTCCACTTGTTAGAGTTGTTGAATTCTCAATTGTTGACCAGATTGTTCATTTCCCCTAGGCTACAGGATTCATTCTTAGCAGTGCCCTGTATGTTTAGTTTTATCTTCCTCTAACCCATCATTTCATCCTCCTTTTAAGATTGGTTTTCTGAAACACTCACAAACATATGCCTCTGATAGTTGAGAGCATTTATCAAAAGAAATGAGAATTTTTTAAGGTCCAATAATTTCAGAAGAGAAAGAGACAGAGAGAGGGAAAAAATTCACAAATAATTGCATAATTACCTTACTACAAATATGGCCTCAAGATTCATTCTGAGTCTTGGTCACAGGTGTGCCTCAACATCGTTCCAACAACATCCCAGAACATCTCGAGGGATAAAATCTAAAATGGCGTTGTTTCCGGGGATGTAAGTTGAAAAAATATTCCCCAGGGATACAACCTTGTAAGCTTTGAGACTTGATGGTGAACATGCCTCGGGCACTTGGCTGTTAATATTTCACCTGGTGACTCCATAGAAGGACAATATGGCCTCTTCTAGAAGACATACCAGAAGCCACCATGATTCTATATTCAGATCCATAAAAGTTTGTCACCTGGAAAAATGTCAGAGAAAATCTGGTCTCTTCTTTTTTAGGTAACCCTTATTTATAAATATTCCCTTATATTGTTCATCAAAGTGTTGTATCTATAAATATGACTAATATATTTGAATATTCTCTTTCTTCTTTAAAATATACACCAGAACATTTGATAGAGATTCATAATTCTCTAGATTTTCTTGGACAAGAAGTTTTGGGATACAATTTCGGTAGAAGAGGCGTAAGTAGAAGAGTTGTGCAGAGGAAGAAGCAGGACTAGGGAGTGTGCAGTTGAGGTGCATCCATAAGTACAATGCAAAGTGAGAGAAGAATAAATAAGGATAAGAAAGCGGGAAAAAAAGGAATTATGACAGCCCATCGTGCTAAAGTTAGAAAGACGTGCAAAAGTAGGAAGAACAACAGTCAGAGTGCAAAAGAAGCATGCAGACAAAAAATCAGGTGAAAGTAGTCTAAATAGCCAGTTAACTGCATTAGTCATGCATTGTAATACAATTTTGCAATGAACAAAGTAGGGTTTTAAGCCCTAGAATGTATCTATAAATATGTAATGGGTTGGGAGAATAGGGGTTCCTTTATGTGGTTATTCTTGAGAAATATTGTGGATTCTATTCCCAATTGTCAAGAGCTCCTATCTATAAGAAAGGAGATAGGATAGGCTAGGAAGGGAGAGAATCGATGTCAGAATGTTAAAAGATGATGCTGAGAGAGAGAGGCTTGCACTATAGAACGACTAGGCTAGAAGATATGAAGATAACCATGATATATCTTTTTAAGCACAGTGCGCAAGCCTAAAGGAATTACCAAACATACAATAAAAAAGCCAGTTGTTATTGATGTAGCCGAGATTTGGGTGAATCACATTAAATCTTGTGTTAAATTTCTTTTGTGTGAATGTTCATGTATTTTGTTTGATGTTTATTAGATTAGAATTGTCTTATGTATAATCGTAGCACCATTGCTATGAATGGTAAAGTAATGGGTTATGTTGAAATCAAGAATATAACAAAAATATGAACCTAAAATATCTAAGTAGCTCTCAAAGGATAAAGACAGGATAAAGATAAAATGAATAGAATGGCCACCTTCCATTCCTCACTACTACAAAAACTTAGTTCTTACAATCCCAATAGATACCTCAGGTGAGACTTCATTTGCACATACAGGTGATGCCAAAAGGGCTGGTGTCTAAAGGGTTTTGATGGTCAAAGATAACTCTAACCTAGGGTCTTACAACCATTCACAACACCAACAAATGGTTTGATTTTTGGGACTTAGACTTTGCGATTGACGGTGTTAGAACATAAGTCAAAATTTGCATTAAAAATTCAAATTATGAATCCTTTCTTAATTTGTTCCCGATTTTATCATTTATCAGTAAAATTTATATTTAGAATTTCTATGTATTACACTAATAAAATCCGTTGTTTATGTTTTGACAGGGAAGATCAATCCTGGGGATGAGAAAGGAGAGTTGCGTAGTGACCCAGAAGGGAGAGAACCTTGCACAATAGTCCAAATAATGGAAATACCACATATAGGAGGAGAAGAACAAGAGTTCCAATCTAGTCCAGTAATAAAATAATCGTTAAGTCCTACTCAGACTGGGTCCTGTTTCTAATCCACTACCCCATGTGCGTCACTACAACTAGATATAATAGTTGAAGACTTATCAAAAGCACTTATATTTAGTGTTAGGGACCTAACCTCTCTAACCCCTCACATAGATAGAATAATATATTTCCATGTAATAAAGTATGACATTAGTTAATAAGGCCTATTTAATAAATTGGAATACGTCAATGTAAGAAGACCTGATAGAAGCTTCCGCTTCTAAAAGGATCTTCCTCTAGAATGACATTTAGAATATAGAATTAGTATAAATAAGAGTAGGAGTCATGAGAAGTTTTTTCTTGAGAATTATTGTAATAGATCACTGCTCTATTGTAGGTTTCCCCCTCGAAGAGGGAAGTTAAAATTGTTTCCTATAAATAAAGGTATTTGTTATCCTCGATATCTAGGGATAACTAGGAGATCATGTCTCGAGGCCCACATGATCCCAGACATGGAGTACGAGAGCAGATTGACTTGAGCATGGCCCTTGAGGGCCCATCCTT